>JAQGCC010001266.1:0-25091 GCA_034698905.1 Xestoiulus laeticollis | reverse complement strand
ATAGACGACTCTTGCCGGATCGCCAAGGTAGGTTTGAACGCCATTTTTTCTTTGTATTTTCTATTTTCACGTGGTGAAAAACCTAGCTTGAGATCGTCTTGTAAAACAGTTTTTGTTTTACATTTTCGTGCAGTGTGAACGCACCTTGAGATGACAATGCAATTTTTTTCTAGAATAAGAGTTTTCTGAAATCGCCTTAGAGGCTTGGCCAGGCACCCATATAGAATTATGATTTCACTTTTGATATTTAATTAAAGCGAACGTGTCGAATTGCATATTTCCCCATGAGAATTTGCCGTGATAATATTTAATAGCATTTTTGTGCCCTAAAGAAAACTTCCTTCTTGGTAACCAAAAGAAGGAAATCTTTTGCAGGAAGAAAATTGACTTACAAAAAGGCACTTATCGAGACATTTGTCTTGTCTTTCGTGATTGCATCTGCAAGAAGTTGAAGAGGGTTACTCTGATGCAAATTTCACGAGTACATTACGTAGATAAGCAACTCGAGTCCTCCTATGAATTGACCATCATCTAAAGACACGTGATTATGAAAGGACATGTTATCCAGACGCACTTGAATTAATTATCCATAAATATAAGCTATCATATGCATGCTTTGAAATTGAGACATGAAAATAATGTAGCCACATTGCTGAGGATTAAAATAAATATTTGCGCTATAGACAAATGTTTAGTTAGCAAATTGAGTTACCAAGTGTCTTTAACAAATTTACTTGTGAAAAATTAATGATGGGGAAAAGTGGTTTGTTGAGAAGTCTTATGTAATCTCCTAACATTATTATTAATCACTTCTGATTTTGCATATTGCAACTTAGTGGAAACACATTGTATAACCCTTAAGTAGAAAATCATTGTCATAGATAAAATGTATGTCAAATTTGAAGAAAAGTTTTAGTTTTACAAGTGAGCAATCCTTGTTCAAATTCCGCCCAAGGCCCATTTCGAGAATTAAATTTTTTTAATTAAAACTTTATACCTGTATAACAGCTAGTTTGACTTGATCTTGTACTTCATCATCTCATACTGCCAAAGATATCTTATGTTGCTATAACAAAGATAATGAAATTTTAAACCGAAATGCTTTTTATCTAACAAAAAAATGTAATATTGTAATTTGCAATTTTCATTACATGTACTTCTGCTCATATACAAATGTAGGCTAGAGATGTGTGCATGCTATACTTTCAATGCCCTCAAGTTAGTTTTGAAAAGAAACTAGATATACACTGTAAATTAAGGGTTTGATTGCAAAATTGCCATTTTAATTAAAATACTCCATTGATCAGAGTATCATTTACACGACAGTAGCTGCAATATTTCTTGAATGTTGGCATCTATTATAGGTTTGCACATATATATTTTTGTTCGTTTTGTTGGCTTTTGGTGCTGCATTGCTGGCATGCCATAAATCTAGTTCTTCAGCCAAGAGCAATCATAAAATCTATGCTTAAGCATCACAGATGAGGGTTTGTCTTTCATAAACCATTAGAGAAGAAAAGGAGGACAAGCAGGAAAGTATGTATGTTATGGAATGATTTATAGAAATGTGCAAGCTTCATCTTGGAAAAGCCTATTTGGTTTCGCATTGTTTCAAACTGGGAAGAAAATCGAAAGAAAATGGTTGATTGCCAAGAAAAAGGCGAAGGTTGGAGATTTCTTTTCCCAACAGGAAAAGGAAATACTGATGCTTTTCCTTTTTCAGGGATCCCCTGACTTCATGGAATTCCAATACATTGTTTATTGGACTTGGTCTGTTGCAACTGCTTTTAGAGAAAAAAATGTTGCTATACAATTGAATATTCCGGATATTAATAATGCTGAAGGGGGTTTTAAAATACTTGTATTGTAAAAGTCTATCAAGAGTTAATATTGTACAAGCAAATCTTGACCATTTTTGTTTATTTCTAAAACACATTTTTCAGGCTTTAAAATAAAAGAACAATGCCAGGGTTTCAACTTAAAAATATAACTTTTTAAAAATTCAATTTATGCTTGATTTAACGAATATTATGGTTATAGTTATATTAACTTTAAAATAAGGTTACTGCTTCTATAAAGAACACTTCAACAGCATCGAGCCAGTTTTATTGACAATTATTATGACGCACGTCATGTATGGGATTTAAAACTACCAACGAGTTTATAGTTAATATGAATCTACATCCAGCCTATATTTTTGAAAATAGAATAACAAATGTGTTTTACTAAAATGCCTACGAATATGAACGCAATTTAATTAAGTGCATTTGAAATTAGTGCATTAATAATGCCTCGTTTTGGATGTGAATTGCATGTAGAGGTGTGATAGAAAGGGATTAGCGTATTATGAACGACATTATTCCAATTTTCATTGGAATTACTTATAATCAATAACACAATTATACACTGGGGATTAATACGCAGGCATTTATAGGGCAATAAATATTTTAGTGGAATGGGAATGGTTGGAAATGTAGCATTTTTTTTTTCTCTCCCTTCTAAATCATCGAAGTTTTGGTTTGAATAGTTGTTTAATTCTTGCAGTGTACAAGAACCATGAGTTGTTGGTAGGCCTATAATAATGGAATCCTTCTAGTTGTTGTTGTATTAATGTTTTCTATCTAGCTGCACGCCTATTCTGCAATAATTAATAACTAAATGTTTACATCACGTGATTCTGTCAAATTCAGACTTTACATCAAGTCATTGGTCACCTATTACATTGTACTATAAAAATCATACATATGCAATGATGTAAAATGTGTAGTAGTGCTAAACTACATCCTCCTATGACAGTGGCATTCATGATGTATCAAATTTATTAATGCACATTTTGTTTAAATAATGCAGTCAATGATTTTCAAGCATAATTTTTGATAAATATTGTGAATAGCCCTGAGGCCATGTTCATCATAAACTGTTCAATTATGCTTCTGCATTGCTAATTTGCGTTCTGCACATTAATGAGAGTTTCGTGCTTAATCGTTTAATCCCAAATTTCACGATGGGTCATGGTAATCTCCAGGAAAAGCAAATGAAAACCAACTAAGGGTCAATGAGTTCAGGTTCGATATTACTTCTCATCGCTTCCCTACCCATTGAATACACAGAATAATTATCGCAAGTGACCATAGCCCTGTTCATTAACTATTCTGAAATTTAAATAAAAATGTTGAAATTGAAAATAGTGCCAATGGGTTCTGAAATTAGCTTTGCAGTCAGAGAACACATTTGGAACATGGCATCTCGTGTAATTTCCTAAATAACTTTACAATCGATTGTCGTAGTTGCCACGTAGGTTTTATTTTCTATCATATTTTCTCTTTGGTTTATTAAAAATCGAAGCACACTCTAGGCCAATTTCCTGCACCGTTGCGCACATTTAATTACCATTAGGGGAGACGGCTGTGTGAAAATGGAAATGCAGCGACGAAACTGAGATTAACAAATCTAGTAAAAGGAGCAATCACTATTATAAGAAAACAATCTGTGCAATAATATGCGTAACAAGAAATTTTACAAACATTTTCATCATTTTGCAACGCTGTATTTTAGAAATTAATATTACTTCATTAATGAAATCATGTGTTCACTTGTCTGGAACAGCTAGATATGGACTTAATTTTTAGCATCTTGAAGTTTGGAATTATGCTTTAAATTCAAGCTAACTACCACTTGATTATTTGGTACGCAACTGGAAATAATGGAGAAATACTATATAACCTGCAGTGAAACCTGGCCACCCAAAATATTATACCAATGAAATGTATATCTACATTGAGTTTTTCGGTTCCACCTGTATATGAACCTGTATATAAAAGTTATACTAAAAAGCCGGCTCTATAGAAAAACGTGAGGAAAATTGGTCGTGAAAGGGGTCCTTGAAAACTTTACCGCAATGAAGTTGTTCAGAAAAATATGATTTCCATAAAGAAGCATCATTATATGAAGATTAACATGTTTTCACGAGTCATTTCAGCACTACTAATTATGAGATGATCCCCAAACAATGTTAGCCAAAACCTTGTACCCAACTGATGATAAAAATCTTAATTAACTAGTATCGTAACTATGGCATATACTGTACATAGTTTATAAAAACTTTTCAACATGACGGTGCAGCTTCTTAGAGATTTCTATTGTATTGTTTAATTAAGGAAAGAGGGCCCCATTTGAATCTCGCCTAATTAAGCCGTTAATGGCATATTCTTTTCGCAGATGAGCACTAAAACAATAATAAGCTTTTGTCAAGCTGCAATATGTTGCCCATGCAAACGTTAGCGAATGTATGATCACATTACACCACAAAACAGTTTGCTAAAAATTTTTTTTTTTGTAATTTTAATTGGTGCACATTATTACCGTTATCTGCATGTTTCGTGAGCTTTTAACGAGCTTTTGTTTACGAGCTTTGAAATAGCAAAAGATGGCTCGGTATAAAAGTCTAAAATATTAATAGTTTCGCAATAAATATAGTCTTTCTGATTTATTTTTAGGATCTATACAGGTCGTCATCTTGGAAATGAATTTTTATCTTTTGTATACATTCAGGGGGGTGTACAAAAGGTCCTTGCCCGAGCATCATCCCCCTTTAATGCCCTTATTTTATTACTCATTGTGCAAATGTCTTTTATAATGCTGGGGATTCTGATCTGCAAGCAAATTTGATAATTATACATTTTTACTGCATTTCTCTGTAACAAGTGTATTTTGTATGGACGAAGGATGGGGCCCTGATGCACCATTCACGCGTCTTTGTACCCATTTGGAGGTACTGTAATTTAATGCACGCCTTTTCTGTGCCTCGCAATGTTTAGGCGTGAATTACTAAAAGGGCGACGTGCTATTTTACTATGCCTTTTTTATGTTTATTTCCGTTTTCTCGTACTATAAAATGCAACGCTATAGCACGCGAACGCATAGTTTCAAGCCCATATAAAACAAGGGAGAGCTAAATTTAGCGACGAAATTAAATGATTGAATTTTGGGGGTTCGGACAGGCAATGGCTAAATCTGAGTAAACCCTCATCGTTGCTACACAAATGACATAGCGGGTGAAACTTTGGTTTGTTCTTAAAAGCAATTTGAAACACAGAAACGATTTCCAATAAAAAAACATTTTGGTTTGAGGTAAAAGATTTCTTTAAAAGGCGAATAACTTTGAATTTATCTATGAGCTTATCTCAATACGAAAGGAAAATCTTTCGAGTGAACCTATGAAAAAGCTTTGTATTTAGCAAAGCAGGAATTTTATATTCCATAGTTATTATTGAAGATTTGGGCTTAGTTGCTAACGTGAATTAAATGTTATTGCCTGCAATAGTTGTTGGAAAAATGACGTGATTTTTTTTTGTAAACGTCAGGGAAATTCAACATAACTATTACGGTTGTTTTACATTGCTAGTTATTAGTTAACACAGGGTACATTCAGCCAGTCCTGCATTTATTGAAATGGGAAATTAACTCACTTTATCATAATTTTACAAATGTAAAAATCGGTGTAGATTTTTCTCACGTGCTTTTGTCAAAAAATATTTCTTCTCTACTCAAATAAAGTAATCAAAACTTTTATTTTAATTACAGACTGTAGTTATGGGCTTTAATTTATATAAGACAAAAAGAAATTTAATTTTTGTTTGTGATGCCAAGATGAAGTTAATTAAGGTGGTCATTTGCAG
Organism: Xestoiulus laeticollis; assembly: GCA_034698905.1. Classification (NCBI taxonomy): domain Eukaryota; kingdom Metazoa; phylum Arthropoda; class Diplopoda; order Julida; family Julidae; genus Xestoiulus; species Xestoiulus laeticollis. Next base: position 19,413 of record JAQGCC010001266.1, on the reverse strand, counting down.
AATATTTGTAAGTATAGCTTTCTAAAACAGCTTTTTTGAGCAACAGGCCAAAACCTATGTCATATATATTTTAAATTTTCTGGCGTCAGGATGGTATGGGAAAAATATTTTTAAACTATGTAAAGTCAGGAAAGTTGAAAATTTCATTTCGTTTGGAACCTTATTAAAGCTTTTATATATGTTTAAAAAGTGCATCCACAATGTTTTTACGAATTGGTGTTTTGTCATCCTATGCTTTTACATATGCTAAAAGTAAATGTATAAATTTAGCTCTTTTGATAGTTCCTGCAAAATGCAGATATGACTCTATGCGTAATGTTTTATGGCATTGATGTCTTCTATTTTATTTTCACGAAAATAACATTGGTAAATGCAAGTAATCAACTGTGCAAATTGTTTGCCTTGATTTTTTTTTTTCTTGCATGGTTCCCTATAGTTACAAGATTCGCCTTTATAAAGCTGTTCTCCTTTAAATAAATTAACATGCAAGTGTTCCCATAAGATTGGCCCTTGCCTGAAATGACATAAAAGGGAAAGGTGATCGCACTTGTATAAATTCAAAAACCATCACATATACGTCTAAGCTCATCTTTCATCAGCTATTTAATTAATGCTCTTAGTTCGAAAAGCAAATTTTCAACGTCATTTCAAATTAAAATATTGGATAAGCTTTTACGAGAATTAACAATGCAAGATCTATAAGGTGAGCTAGGTTGCGCAATACAGTAGTTTATATCAATGAAAAAAAGTAAAATTGAACGGGCATTTAAGCTTCTTGACATTTTGGATGTTGTTAAAAGCTTTAGTAAAGCTCAGTTTGCTATTAGATTTTATGCCTGCATCTTTATTTATAGGGCTACGCGTATACTTTAAATAACCAAGATACTGACAAGAACATACATTTTCCTATTGTTGTAAAACGTATACTTATTAAAGGCCATGCTATTAAATCCCCTGCAGAGGACATGATTTGTAAAAGCAACTGCTGTAAGTCCGTTCTGTAAATATTTGTTAATCTCCAAAGATGCATGTTTCTGCGTGTAAATTTCAAACAGCTGCCCTTATGACTTTGGCATTGAGCAAATGTTTCTCTTTTGTGTGTGACAAATGGACACATACATCGAGAAAGACTGTTTCTCTAGTTTTCACAAATTGGATAAGTTAGTGTGACCAAACGTGACACATTTTCGGGATGTAGGTTTCGACAATTACATTTCTGTGGTGGGTTATTGGTTTATAAGAGTTTATGAAAAGACCAATTCGTGTATGTTCAAGATTACTGCCAATTACTAGTATATATTTCTTTTCACTCTATTGCATTACTACTCTGTCAGAAACGGTTAAAAATTGAGCAGTTAATTCTAACCTTATAAAAAACTGCTTTGAAATTAAGATTGAGATTTGTTCAAAGGATGCTTAATTAAGAAATATGGTAATTCTACTAATTAAAAGTAGCTTATGGGGAATTCAGCTAATTGCTGCGAATTAGCGAAAGACGATAATTTATACCGAACCCCCTTTGCTAGAAGAAGGCCATTGCGTGCTGATCTTTATTGTCTTAAGATATATTATTATTTTAAGACTTTAATTAAAAATTAAAAATATTGTAAATATATTGTGCACTGGGTTGCACATATCTGTGAATTGAAATGACATTTGAGTTTTATGTAATCTTCCTCCGAGTGATATTCTACTTCTTTTCAATTATAACTACTGTAATTGCATGAAATTTATATTATTAATTTAATTTTTATTCGCTCGTATCTACGTACAGCATGTACATGTACATGTATATATAAAAAAGCAGAACTTCTAAATGCAATTTTAAACATTAGATTTCACATTATTTATATTGTCTTAATTAAGAAATGCAATCTTAAGTGAAGGAATATTTTATCCCTGATGCTATATTTAGTTTTATATAATTTAATTTCAAAGTTCCCATAGCAACTACGTTATTTCAATTATAGGTTCAGTGTGCCTGTTGGCCCATACTCTTAAGTTAGCCTGACAAGAGTTACTTTGAAATCGAATCTATAGCTCATTAAAGATTTATGTTCATTTTTTCATTTTTGATTATGAAAAAGTCTGAAACCTGAAACACAGAATCATATTGCATGTGTTGTGTACCTTCTGCAGCATTTCCAAATATGAACTTCCCTTAGTTTTTTTTTTCATAAAATATACGAAAAGCTCACAATATCTACATGGTTATATAACTTAAACCTTTATTTTTAATAGTTCTATTCAATGTTATTTAACTGAAATCAGCAAACGTAGTTATTTTATGTTATTTGCATCTAAAACCATTGGTATATTTCAGCTAATGCTTTTGTATTAGAACTTCGTGCTAACTTTAGTTTAAAATATGTTAAGCATTTTCATTTTATACACAGTTAACCTTTTCCGACCACTTATTGGAAAATCGACTGGTTTATGAGTACCGTGATATAATGTAATATTCAGTGTTAACATGTTTGCTTCTAAATTTTGTCCATTAAAGAGTATTAACGGTAAGTCCAAAATTTTAGTCAAGAGCATCTGCATTGATCAATGGCACGGAATTATCCAATTAGTATGGATTATTCGAAATTATCCATTAATGAAATACATGTATGCATGTTCGCTGTAGTTTTACGAGAACATTGCATATGCATTGTGCATGTGCAAGTGTTCACTAAATGTCGAACATGCAGGTGGTATAACAATGAGTGGAAATATGCTCTAACAATCTCTATTTGCTCTTAATCATAAATTTGAATTTTTAATGAAAGCTGGCTAGTAATGTAATGAAATATTCATAATAAACATACAAGCTTTTGTTTTGTTGTATGCTTTTAATTAAATTGTTAAAAAAAAGACAACGGACGATGGAATAATTCGAATAATTCGTATGTTTTGAAATAAAATTATTACTTTATTGTTTCCGCAAAAATAAATTGCCCAGTTATATATAGTCGAAGTTTATCAGGATATATTTATAGTGTTTGCTGCAGTCTGTTACGGTATATAGTCCATTCAAACAACATGTTTGCTAAAATGTAAATAGCACAGGCTATACTTCAGCACTTTGTGATTCAGGTGCAAGTATGTTAAATAATTTATTTTCTCTCCTTCATTTCCACTTCATTTGCTGTTTACAAAGCAGCAGTGTTTAAGTAATAAAGACAATTGGTCAGTTTCCTTGTGCTTTTCCAAGAAGGTTTAAATAAATGTATTATGGTCTCCATGGCATATTTCCATTCTTCATAAATGATTGTGTTGAATTTCCCAGGTCTATGGGAACCCTGTATAGTAATAATGTATATATAAATGATATATACTACATAATATTACGGTTGCTGAAGTATAGAGTTGTATGCGAACAACTCGTAAATGTTTGTGGTAATCAATTCATTTGAATGGGGAAAACACTGCTGAAAATCATTTAAGGCACTCAACATATTGCCTCTTTTTTAAATTATTAAACAGGTATCTAGTGCGTGTCTCCAAGGAGACCACTTCCATTAAGTAGTGAAAGACATGCATTGCATTTAATTTATTTAATTTGAATTTAGAGCTGTTTTCGAGGAAATTTGTTTGGCGGGACTCTTAATGTGTTGCGCATTTCACGATGAAAACTTGCTTGATCTTATTACAAGTCGGTGAGTGCAAAAATAATGAAAAGATTTCAATTTCGAGATTCGCACTCTTTGAGACTTTTAACGACAACTTGCACAAAGAAGTGAAATAAAAGAAGTGGAACCAAAAAAAAAATCCTATTATTTTTATTCTGGAATAAGTTTAAAAATAGATCAATCCCACCGAGAATTTCTATGCATTTGGATATTTTCCTCATCCTGCTGTTGAAAAAAATTGATTAGTTTGAACAAGACAAAACGCCAAGCCCTGTTTTCATCTCATTTTGTTTGTTTCGCATATATTCCCTATTTTGTGAGTTTGTTATCTACCTATAAAATAACATGTATTGTCAACGTAAGAAAACGAGTATCGCATTGAATATTTTTTTTGGCTTTAATGCATGCACTTACTTTCGTCAACTTAAGCATATTGTTCATTTTAGATCTATTTTGCATAGTATATGAAAGACAATATTTAAACAATTGAGTTTAGTGTTTACATAAGATGTAAATAATCCAGGTAATTAAATCTGTTGAGTATATAAACTGTCGCATTCAGTTATATATTTGAACCAAAGTGTCTCCTAATGCTTTATATGTGTGCCTTATTTAACAATGGGTTCCGCTTTATAGGCTACTGTATTTTGATTTCGAGGACCTGGCTGAAGTAAATCCCCACAACAACAAGCATAAATTAAAAGATATGAAATACACAGCTTAGGACAATGCCTTTCTGGAAAATGTATGTTCACTAAACAACAAGTTTTTAAAAAATTAACATCTTCTCAATTCATGTTATAAATAAATAAGTCTGCCTTATTAACGTGCGTTATAGCTAGTTTATAACTTAATTTAAGTTTCCTTAAAAGGGTTAAGTTCTACAAATATTCGCGTATAATTCATAAAATATAATTACATGAACACCAAAAATGTGCAACTGTGCAATGCACTATACAACATTTTCTATAGCAACGAACAATGCGCCTTGAAATTAATGCGTTAGACTACATTTACGTATTTATTCATATTATAACTGTGCTTTCAGTAAGTTTGCCAATTAGTCGCTTGAACACACAATGTTTATGTCCTGTTTCCCATATTATATGGTGCAATGGTTTTTATTCCGAATGAGCTAGTTTTGCTCGTAATTATAAAACATCATGTTTTTCAAAAATCCTATTTTGCTCACATAAATTGTTACTCAGTTAAGGGTGAATATACATGTATTAGTTTTAGGCTTTCTGTTTTGTTCCCGCTTTAATTTATGTAATCGCGTGCGCAAACATGTATAACAATAACGCTTGCATAATTTAAATACCCAAAGCAAATTTAAGTGTTTCTACATAGTATTTATTTTAATGATTAGTTACATTTGTGCAAGGAAATTCAGGTCCGGCATTCTGCACGTGCTTGTATTTATGTGGAAATGAAACTAATTGGTTATAAGTTTATCCAAAATATATATACATACAACTTCTATTACTATAGCTTACACAAAATAACACTATAGCTATAGGTGATCATTATATCGTTTTATTTACCTATAAGTTAATTAAATCACCCATGTGTTAAACAGTATCGTTCCCAGAAACAGTAGCCAATTGGCCATTATACTAAAATGCCTATCAATATATATCCTCTTAACTCACAATATTTGACTCGCTACAGCTCATAGCATCTGCTTATTTTGAATTCAAAACTGCTCTTTGATCTTTTGATAAATGAACAAATATATAAGATGATTTATTTGTTTGGTCCCATGTGCATTGAAATATCTTCTAAATTTATACAGTGAATTTAAGCCCCCTGCCAGTAATGAAATTGAATATTTTTGAGTTATGCGAAGGGAATAAATGGCACAATAATTGTTTCTATTTTGGTTTTCATGGTTTAGTAAAAACTAAAAACCTTTAGCATTTCTGAAAGATGCTCTTGAGAAAAGATAGACTGATGTGCTGAAGTAGTGTAGGTTGTATCGTGTTCTTTTAAAAAGTAATTAGATGAATCTTTTGGATTTACATTACATAGAGTATGAAGTTTGGGGCATTCGTATAAAGTTAGTTAATCTAATGTGTAATTATTCAGTTCAGAATTGTTGAGTATTATTCTTTTGAAATGCTAATTATATCTGCAGTAAGAAGGGTATATTTATTTTTCTTGTTTTGTATACATTTGGTTATTCATGAGATATGCAAAAACAGCTTCTAGTGCAATTGCTGCTATTAATTTCATAAATGAGGGTATAACTTTGATAAAATCGTAATGAGAAGCGAGGGAATTTTGCCAGTCTCATAGCCATTGTTGATGCAAACGCTAAGTACAATTAGAATGTATTTTATTATTTAAGAGAATAACTGAATAATAACAAGCTTGATGTTTACGATATATTGTGATATATTCGGGATTAAGTCTATGGCTCATGCAAAACACCCAAATACTGGAATAAAACTGTCGTAAATGTTTATATAAATGGATATTGTCATTCTTTAAAAGTGAGTTACTATTTCGAAATGCATGTAATTTATGCTGTCTATACATTTGGCGTCAATAGCATGGTGGCTTGCTCCTATCTCTCATTATTTAAACCATTAGATTCTGACTAAAGTGGATTATTTTAAATCATTACATAATCAGGCATTGCAATCTAACTCTTCGTTATTAACTTGTCATCATTTGAAGGTTATATGAGAGCTCCAGACATAAATATTTGCATTTATAGTGGTGAATTAAATATTGGACTCTATGGGATCCAAGCAACTGACTTTTTAGAAATTTTCCCAAAATGAGGCACATTAATTTTCTCCTTACAATTTGTGTACTTTCATTCAAAAATAAGACTAATTTATCAAAGATATTAAAAAATTATAATATGAAGCCAAGACATAAAATTGTCTATGGCGTGGTATTACTTATTAATAATCTTCAAAGAATCCACCAGTCTACAAGTAAGTGCATTTCAAATGCATTAAATTCATTATAATTTAATTTTCCACTTGTAAAAACCAAACAAACCCGAATTTCAGTGATGTAGAGTGATATCTTGTAAGTAAATTAATAAAGATCAACTTTTTCTTTTAGCATTGGCATCATTTTTATTATCATTTTTATGATTTCAATTCGTTTTCTCCAGATATGCAACAGCACTTTATGGAATAAATATTTAAAGCCTTCATGATATGAAAAATACGAGTTCCGTCCGTTTCAACCCTTTCATCGTACGTTTGAAACGATGAAAGGGTTGAAAACGTTATATCTCATAAGTAAACAAAACCAGGATCATCTTTGCCAAAAGAAGAAACAGTGCTTATGTTCATTGGAAAACTGTGTGAAAAGATGAAAATCTAACAAAGTTCCGTCCTTCCTCTCCATATTGTCTTTACTCCCACTTCAGAGATTAGAAATGGTAGAAATGTGTAATTTTAATATTCTGATTTTCATGGCAAGTAAAGGTTTGATAAACCTTGAATGCTTGACAAATACTGTACGCCTACAATATGGAAAGTTATTGATTTATGAAAACTCCAAAATTAGCTGCAATGCTAGAAGTTTTGTTGCAATTCTAATTATTAATTCGAAAGATTTAATATAACATGTTCATACATTTCATATATTTAATACAGACTAACATATAAATTCAAAGGACCTCCATTTTCCTGCTATCAGAATCCCTACATTATTGTATTTGTACATATGGTATCATTGCTTACACGCCAAAACATCACCTTGGTGCTTCTCTTTAAAGCTTGTATACCAGGACTCTAAGCATTTCCTTTCTCGATGCCCATTCAGTATTAGATCAAAGGAGGTCAGAGTTCACCAACTCTTAAACCAAACCGATTAGAACCTTAGCATCTCAACTTATGCCTTATTTAATGATGCTTGCTGACCACTATTCCACTTTGATCCATGTTGACCTTCATCGTCAGACATGCCGGAAGCAGTGTCATATTGATACGAATGCTTTCAATTTGTGCATAGTCAGGGCATCATTTATTTTTATTAACTGTACCATTTGGCCTTGGTTGTGCAGGGGGATAAACAGCTCTAATCTAGATCGTTTTTCAGCTCCAAAAGTGATTTAACGACCGAAGCAGTTTGCCTATACCTAAATGCATTGCCTCATTGAATCCGATTCGATCATTTCTTTGCATTTGGTGCTTGATTTAAAACTTAGAAATGTAATTATTGGTTTTGAATGGGTCGATTTCATGTGAAAGGACTGCATGTTACATTGTCCTCCTACGCTTTTATAAAATTGAATACCTGATGCCAGATGTAAGTTATATACAAAAATAAATGTTTTTCCCACAAATAATAAGTCAGAAAAGTACCAAATTATTCATGTCTATGGTGTACCAAGAAGTTCCTTTGTCTGGTGAAGCGTGCCATCTTGAGCATCCAAAGCGTTGTCATAGAAAAACAGATCGATGCTTTCAGAGCTTTCATAGTGGATTCATTTAAGATCTCTTTTTTTGGGGATACTTATCCGGGTCTTGGGTTTAAAATCCCTCCTGCTGAATATTTATTCGAGCTATCTGATAGGTGATACGGTCGACCATATTCAATCCCAAACCTCCTAAATTTTCAAGACATTGTTCATAGCATAAGTTGTCGTCAATAACAGTGGCATAATTTGTCACTGATAATATCATGTGTGAAACGTAGTCTAAATATATTCCATATTTGATATATCGCATATGGAAACTACTGGATATCTGATGTAATCACAGGTTATATCGCCGTGTAATAAAATTTCGTGAAAAATCGATCATTCTTCAGTTTTATCAATGACACCACAGGACTAAACATGAGATTTCGCTTTTCCTTTCATGTGTTGGCCGATATACAACAACCTATTACATTTCGATCGCTTTTGCTTCAAGGGTGGTCAGAACTGACTCTCTAATTCTACTTAATCGCAATGCCTACTGGCGAGATTAAATAACGTTTAAGCCAACGTTTATTACTAATCGTATTATATTACTAAATTACATTTTTTAACCAGCTGAAATGGTAATCGTGTTGATGTAAATTGGTGTATTGACTATTGATACGCATCTACACACATGTATACCTTCTGAATAACTCTGGTTTTCAGCGATTTCAAGCTGATATGCATGCCTCAGCTTGAAATTGGTCTTCAACTACTTGTCTGTAGTCATTGTCTGTCACATATACAATAGTAAATATTAAAATAACAAGGTAGGCCATGTTTGATTAGAAATTAATTAAGTATACCCTAGGCACACTGCAAATAAAAACATGCGCGTCTTTCTCATTCTTTTATTTATTTCATATCAAACTTATTGAAAATTGCACTTAAGTTTGGATGAAAATCAGTCATAAACCATTTTCACTATTAATTAAAAGCCCCATTATTAAGTAGCAGTACGGAATTTATAACGCAGAAAATCTATTAAAACTGACTGTTTTGGCATTAAGGAAAATTATTAGAAACCTTGTCTTTCAATGGTTTGTGCTCATAACGCCTGTCTAATGAATCATAGAATTTACAACGAGGCAAACAGGATAATAATTGCATGGCAAGATGTCTTGCATCCGAGAAAAATCTTGCCTGCCTTGAATATCAGACGATTTATACACACATTAGTTCACGAAATGTTCTTTCGCCGTTCTTTTTGTTTTATTTATAGATAAAAGCTTCCCATGAAAATGCTTCCGCTAAATCATATTATCGATTCCCTTGTTTGTGCAAAATATATGAGATTTTTGATGTCTGAAAGAGTTGCTTCCACGATAACCTACGTGCATTTCCTTAAATTTCGAGTTTTTGTATGTTGGAACTTTTAACAATCAGTTTTGAGATCAATAGTTTGCATTTGTTAGATCTTTGCACGCACCATTGCATAGGATTACTGCACTCTGTTTTGGAAGTTAAAATATAGGCCATCAACTGTTAAGTTGACTACAGAAAAAATGCAATCTTCTACAAACTTCTTTTAAAAAGTTTGTGCTAAATTCACTAACAATGGTGTGGTGTCTTTGACTTCTGTCATCCGGATAAATTGTGTAGACCATCATCTCTAAATTTATTTAGACATTGCAGCCTGTCAGTCATTTAATGGTTGTTGCTTCTAGGATATAAATGTATAAAGTTTTGACCTGAGATATGCTATATCATGTTTCAACTGAAACTGAGTTGCATAGTTTACTCATTGCAGCAAAATTTACTTATCCACAGGGTCTAATTGTTAGAATGGGCTTTAAAAGCAGAATAGGTCCTCTTATCAATTTCTAAAACATTTCGAGGAAGCAATTTATATGCTGTCCATCTTTTTTTTATATTCCATTTCATCGTAATCAGAGTTGTAAATGATTCATTAAAACTCTATTCCTTCATTTCGCAGTGTTTTTATTACATACTTCATTGGCTTCTGGGTATATAGCTACCAGATAATGATGAATCGTAAAAGATACGAGGATGGAATTCCATAGGATGATTTTATCACTAAGTAAGTGGACAACACATTTACAACATGTAAGACATACTATGATGATGAAATCAAACTCAGCGTATGGTTTTATTGGCAATAAACGATTTTGTCACTTAATATCTTTATAATAAATAAATCAACCGTGTTTGGGAAAGGGTCTTAATATAACTTTTGATGACTTCATATGCCAGGATGATAATTCAAAACTTTGTAAGATATTTAAGTTGCAATTTAATGTATATTTTTGAACAAAACCAGTATATAACACTGCTAAATGTGTAACTGCTTACAATCTCTGTGTGATTTCTTGGAGATTGACAATTATGTTTCCTTATCCCATTTTTTGGAGAACAATAGGCCGCAGTCAGCCAATGCAATCGAGATTTAGTCCTAACCATCTCAGTTCTGTATAAAATCAGCCAGTTCTAGGAATTGCTGTCTGGTTGTGTATCTTTGCGTTAGATATTATCGTCGTACCTTCTCTGGACGATATCCAAATTGATTGCACGCATGTTGAAGTTGTGCACATCCAAATGTACACAAAAGCATTTCTTGGAAATTTCCAAAAGATATTGTCTGCGTCATGCTGTCCTATACTAATGGGCGTGTCATTTGATCGTTAATCTTTTCCAACTAGGAACTAAACTAGCTAATATATAAACTTCAATGGGTTTTCATGAGTGATATCCCAATTAGCTATTGCGTACAATCTCAAAAATTGATAGTTTTGTATATTAGAAATGTTCTTTTTTATGGCTATTTTTCTTTGTATAACAAAACTTTTAACGTTAGATTGCAGTAAGTATACGTTTTCATTGTTTGATTTTGTAGCTTGCCATGTCAGCTTCATTGAATAGTTTTTGATGAAAAATATGTTTGATATATAAGATGGATATCCAAAAGTTGGATAATGTTCAATTTGACATGTTTCCAAAATAATATAGACTGCAATGTTTGCTTCTTTTGTATACTCGTAGTTATGTGTATCGCATTTCTAACGACATAAATCAATATAAAAAGTGTATCTGACATCATATAAACCTTGTTTTCCGAATCTGTTGCTTGTCCATTTAGCTAATGGGTTACTTCATACGAGTTACATTGATTATGAACGTCAGGCTTTTCCTAACAATAACTATTTTGTTTCACAGATAATGTGTGATATTTTCATATATGCATTATTGCACCATGTAGCTTTAACATTTGCTTGCTCTTTTTTCGAGACAATGTTGTAAAACATACTGACTATGCATTACTTTATGACATTTTGATATCCTCATGAGAAATAAATTGCCACCCCTATTATTCCTATTTAAAGAAAATTTAGATGTAAACAAAGCTTTGAACAAATATTTGTATCATACATTACAATTTAATAATATATATATATATATATATATATATATATTTAAAAGAAAAATATTTATACCACATGTTAAAGATAGTTTATTCATCTTCAAATACTGTTAATAATAGTATTTTGGTTGCTCAGCATCAACGATTTACGAAATTGTATTAGAGGTGTTTTAACTCGAATATGAGTGCTTAGCAAACATCTCATAACTTGGCTTTTTGCACTAAACTGACATGCACAGCTATTTGAGTAAGTATGCTACAGTTGAAATGTTAGTTTGACAGTTCATTTTTCAGTGGATCAATTCTTCGTCCAATTTTTAATCCAATATTTGCGTATGCTGTACAAAGTTCTAGCAATAAAGCACGTCAACTCAGCTGATAATGCTCGTATAAACGAATACTGCGATGTTTAAACTGCATTTAAATGATTACATTTTGCCAACTATTTGCTGTGAAATGTATCCCGCACTTTCGCTTCAAGTGCTTGTAGTAATCCATCATGTGAATTAGAAATCGTCATTTGCAACTTACTGTGTATTGGTAGATCAGCGGACAACCTGCTTTACTGATATGAGAAACCGAAACAAATGATCAATTCCTTTGAAAGGCATGGGTTTGTAATGGAATTGTCTTCAATAATTTAGAGCTTTAAATGTATGATAGTAAAATGCTTTCTTGTGTCGACATTTTACCTTTTAGGCATTGAGTGTGTCTTCATTAATATGAGAACTACAAGCCAAAAAAGTTCAGTTTTATCTGATATTGGTAAATTTTGATAACAAAGTAGTAGCTGTGGAGAAGATTTTCATCTGTTCAAACTTTAAAAATTGGATTAAGAATTTTAACAGCCATGGAAAATCTGGAATTACCTTGAAAATTGGATAGACCTGGAATAGTCAGGGATAAGTGATTCATTTTGAAAAAACCAGTGGAATTTAGGCAAATAGAAATATTACATTTTTTAATTGTCACAAAAGTCAAGAAATTGCAAACTCAGCCAGTCTCGCAACTATAGAAATGAGATATTCTCCTTTTAAATCACTTTAACATCATTTAATGTAAATTAAAATATACATTTGCTTTTCACATGTTGTTTAACTATAAGATAGCTTTTTATTATTATTTAATGATACTAAAACTCATATTTAATTTAGTACTCAGTTTTTATCTAGATATGACAAGAAAGAAATTTATAGTATAGGCTATCATATTCCGCAAAGAGAAATGTTTGTGGCTTGTTGTAGTCAATTGGACATTATTAGGTGGGTTTGATTTTTATTGAAATTATTCAATTATTGGTCATAATTCCCTTAGTTCTGCTTGTTTGTTCACTTAAACGATATATTTATTGCCAATAAAGTTTTTATTAGTCAGATACGATAAGAAATAGGCGCAAGTGCATGAGTTTGTCAAGTGGACTTAACAATAAAATCTATAGCATTTCTTGTTTTCGCTCAGCAACATGAATGGTGAGGAATGATTAATGACTGCACTGGGGTATATCACGCATTTGATAAATGTCAGAAAAATAGCATTGCATCTGGTTTATACGAGTATTTTTCTGTTTGAAATGACCTCTACAGTATGTCTGCATCCACAGTTTCTGCCCTTGTGAATGTCCGTTTTGGCTAACCTTTGGCGTCATGTTGTTGTCTGGCAGTCATGGCAGAAAAATGATGGATTCTTCCCTGGAGAATATAGACGTTGAAATCCGACCGGAATCCTACGGAAACACAAAAGGTGGATTGCATAATTCTCAGCTCTTGCGGTAAACTGCTTTTGACAGATGTAATACTGGGATTCATTGGGAATAACGCCTTTGCTGACATCTCTTACGACCCTAACAACTGATGACATACGTTCATCCCCTCTAGTGAGCTGGATTTGGTTGAATGTCACTATAAAAATTCCAGTGCTGCCATTAAAGGATTCTGAAATTTAATTTGCATCTCAAATATTGCTAGGTGAAGAGAAGAGTTTTGAATGATGAAAATCATATATGTTCTGGGTTTCTCCATTCATTTTCATTACTCGGTTTATTGGTATATGTAAAATTCTACAGGATTTCACCAGATATACCGTATGGTTTATATCTAAACGTAATATTGTCAGGCAAATTTTATAAACATGGAATATAGTCAGGGAAATGTTATTTATTTTGAAAAAGTCAAGGAAATGCAGCATTTTATCAATGCAACTGTGAAGTTATAGTACAGTGTCCCCACAGAAATGAAATTTTCAACTTTTCTGTACTTTCAAGTTTTTAAAACCATTTTTCAGGAAAGTCAGTAAAACTGACTTTATGAACAACCCTGCATGCATCTTAACAAATCATGTTGGGAAATTTGCCTATCTTATATTGTCATTACTTTACGTAAATAAAATTTATTTCGGCAACCAAACAAAAAGTTATCAGACAAATTAATATTTATTTGTACATGTAATTTTAGCCGTCAGGATGATCACGATAAATTGTTACTGTGTGTTTCATTTCTGTGGATACCCTTTATGATATATGCTCTATCAAAAATTAAGAATTGCTAATAAATGGTAACTTAAATTTTGTTGTAGATTATAACCTCTTTCGTAATATACTTTAGCTACAATCGTATACAAATACACATTCAAAAAAATGCAATGGTTTTGATTAATTCTTGATTATTTTTCGTTTTTTCTCTTTCTTATTTAATGTATTTTAGAAGAAAATGAATAGTGCTTGTGAAAACATAAAAACTTAGCTATAGGATGTATTGTAAACGTTGTCTTCTGTACAGTTGGTGATAACTGTTATAAAATTTTGAACAAGTCCACCATCAAATGTCATCGATGCTTCACTGGTTTTATCGACCATCCTCTCACTGAAGCATTTGACATCTGCTACTGTACAATGCAGTGAGTTTCTCTGAAAATTATAAAGTGCTTCCCAAATGAAGCTGTTTTTCCTTCTTCATAACCACAGCACTTAATGCAGTTGTTTCCTTTGATAAGTTTCATCCGACTGCTGTTTATTCATATGAATTGCACTCTTGTACGCGGCCCAGAATATGCAAATTCCGACAACTACGTCCTTTATCGTGAGAGACATCACAATTAGATGAGAGATAATGTTCGGTGTTATTTTGCAACTTTTGATCTACTTTCATTAGGCTCCAGGGAAGAATTTTTCAGCACGTTGACACTAATTTCCCCTTTTCATATCTACCAGTTGTTAAGCATGCTGGACATTTTTATGCGCACATTGAAATCCTTTATTAAAACTGAAAACTTGATACTTTCATGCAGATGTAAACGCTAAAGGCCAACCTTGGGTTTCTCTCGTCCTCTTTAATGGCCATCTAAGATTATGTTGGTCTACATTAATATTTTATGAATAAAACTACGTTCAAACTCGGTATCATATGCAATGATGGCCAGCATTTTGAAAAGCTTATCTAATTATGTGCTTGCCGGTCATTTTCTGTTTAATAATGAAAAATGGATTAGCTGACCTTTCGTTTGTAATTGCGAACTCTCTTAAGGGCTTATCTTCATTTTGCGTTTTGGATACGTTGTTTAAGATAAGGTTTGTGAGACCAAAAAGCAAAATTTGTATAATTGTTGATGATGTCTGAAACTCCATCTTGGTAATAACAGTAGTCTCTATTCAAACGTTTTCCATAAAATGCTTTAATGCTATTTTGTTCTCTTTGCAATTTGCTATATTTATCATTCTCTGATAACAATGCCTAAATTTCAAGAATCATTTTTGTAAATTAAAATGCTGTCCTCGTATTTTTGTAAATTCATTAGTGCAATATTACAGTTTTATAGATTAAGTTTTAGGGACACGTTCTATATGGGTAAATTACTAGGCTGAAAGTTTGTGTAGTTTGCAAAGAAATTACATAATTCAGCAAGAAAGTGCAATTCACGTATAGGCCTATTTCTTTTGAAATGAATTTACTTCTGCAGTATTCAACATGAGTCTGCTTACAGGTCACAGTGTATTTTTTTTTAAAATAGTTATACACATAAAAATTTAAACTCATCCACATTACCTGATGGAAAGTTAGTTTATAACTAATGCAACCTCCCTTAAATTGATTAGAATGAGTTTCATCTCAAGCTGGTACTTATTTATTTACTAGGTTGAACATTTTACTATAAATAATGTAGTTGTAAACGAATTCATGTATACAATATAATAGCATGTGTGTTGAAATTGTAATTGGAAGAGCTGTTGATGATTTTATAATTTTTATAATATAAAGTCCAGTTTAGATTGATGGTTATAGTTTCCTTATGTTATGGAGTTGCAAAAATAATGAGCTCATAACTCATTCTCTTTGTTTTATTATTCCACTTTGTATACAAAGTATGACAAACTGACTCGGCTATGCAATAAAATACATGTCTGTTCATAAATATTTATATCTTCGAAATATTTTGAAGCGTTTAACTATATTTTAAAAGTTTTAGACAATTAATTTGTCTCGTCTTTCAGATATTTGTAGAAGTGACTTCGATGTTAATTAAAAAAAAATAATTTGATGGTATTAAGTAATTATTAGATGGTTTTTATCAATAATGGTATACTGTAAATATGACTTAAGAAATTTCAAAATGGATCAATTTATTTACATGTATGAGGATGTGAAGTGTCAACTTTATGGATATATTTGTGATATTTGAAATACTGATGAAGTGATTTATTTTCCTGTTGCAGGATCCATTAGCAATATTGATGACGGTGAATATAAATGTCCTGATGGTTCCGTACCTTTAATCAAAAAAGAAGTTATATCCGGTGTCATCGGGGCTCCATCTAGCGTCACATCAATTCAAGTTGCAAATCTGTTGAGGCTCTTCCGTATACCGCAGGTAAGGAAATTGATATCATTTCTCAATTTTTGACGTTTTTTTTAATCTTTTTTTATCATGCTAAACTTCTTTCCTACGTGCTTCCAACCGTTGTCTGTTATCATATTGATACTGTCAAATCTTTAGCTTCCATTAGCGAGAGGAAGAAGAAAAAAACATAGGTGAATCTCAAATATCGGGTTTTATAGGATGTGCTAAAGCTGTTCATTTAACCTTAATCCCTTGCATATATTGCATATCGCCTAAAATTTATGCTTTGGGAAACGATATTATGGTGGATTTATTATGCCGAAGCACGCATTCATAACAAATTTTAAATTTAATTAGTTTTCCATGCCTTGTTTGCCAACTTTGGAACGCATATATTGCAAAGTTTTGTCTATCAAATTTATGGAGTTGACATATGTACATGTACATGTCTTTTCAGTACATTCTGTGAAGGAAATTGGCTGCTCTAAAGCACTCATTTAAAATTTATTTTACGAATGTCTCTTCAAATAACTACGAGCGACATTTCCGCCTGGGGCACTTGCAAATTATTTGGAAAATGTCATTTGTGCATCTTATTCCAAAGTTCCCAAACGAGCCAAATATTCCCTGGCTAAATTTGTTGTCCTATAAATTTCATGGAGCTGATGTTACATGCAAGTCCAACTATTAAAAAGTGCGATTTTGCAGATGAAAAATTTTAAAAATAATGTTTGAATATTCTGAGATATGTTTTCATTATTCACGAGATGTTCACATCAAAGAAATATCCATCTTTAAAAAAAAATTGAGGAGAGAGAGACCGGGGGATATGCACTGTAGCTTTGATCGAAAATTCTGGAGTTAGTCTATAATTAAATCTTTAAGGTAATAGACATACAGGCATCCTGAAACTATACTCCAATAAAGAGGTCAAATGTGCATACACAAAATATGTTGAGAATGTGTAGCATTCCTACATGCATTGAATTGTTATGCAAATTTGATAAACGTGGAATAATTAGGAAAACTGAAAAACTTATTTTAACAGCATTCCGGATGTTTTAAAAATTGGAAAGGTCAAATAAGTTGAAAATTTGATTTTAATGTGGAAACCCTGATATGGATGGCACTATACCGATGTTGCCACATACAGTGTACATCATATGGTTAATGAAGGTTTTTCGAGGTGTGCCTGTATGAAATCCATTTGTCGAACACCATTGACTTACATGTTATAAGTAATCTTAAAAAGTTAACTATAACAACTTCTTACCCACTAAATACAGTGGGTGGAGTAAATCGTATACATCAAATCAACCTTCCTACAGGCGTTCCACTTCACAATTACCATTGTTGTAAGCATGTAAGGTGGGTATTTTACAAATTTGATTGATAATTTATTAGCCAATAGCGTGCACAAATACTCGCAATTAGATAACATGGTCTCGATGGCGAATTGGCTTTACTTTTGATATTAGATATTTATGCATTTTAATTAGGTCGCGTGCATAGCGTGCACTTACGACCATATGATTAATGTCACGATATAATTATTTAATTTTTCGAATGGATAAAGGAGTTTGTATGTACAACTTTTTTTTCGACCTTAACGCCTTATACACACCTAACTATACACTGTAGTGTTATGCCGATAACGTCTTTTGCCGCATAATGGAAATATTTGAACACTTGTCAGTGTTTATTCAATAACTTATAAGCAAGTTTCCAGCCTGTGATTGATGGCTTTTCTGCTGCTGAAAAATAATAGCGCGATGGGATTTAATATGTGTAATGCACAGGCAGGCAGAATGATGTCAGAGCTGATTAAATGTATACGGTATCGCTCTGAACATTAATATACGTTCAATGATAATCTTATGGGAGATGGTTTGAGCTTCCCTTTTGTCAATGAGTACGAAGTGAAAATGATAGCCAATATTTATTTTCTGGAAAAATGCTTAAGATGATATTCTCTTCTTTCGTAAATGCAATAACGTTAATGTGCAAAACGATATAACATGGTGCCCTCATGTATAAGGCTAACATTCACTAGTTTGCATTAATATACATGTATAATTAGTGTAAAGCTCTTTGAGTAAAAGCTGATAACTGGTGTTTTATTTCGTATTCATGAAGCGTAATTTCAGTGCAGGAACTTTCACTGCAGTAATTGCGAGGGTAGAGCATGCACTTTTTCTATATTGTCGATCGTAAAATTTTGTACGAGATTATCATTATTTTATGGCAATTTTACCGTTGTTAACACGCATTGCTGGTTTGCTAGAATCGCACATGAAAATGCAATGGAATGCAGGGAAATTGGTTTAGGTTGGATACGAATTGCAATACATTTAACTACGAAACTATATTTGGTTGCAGGATTCATTTTTGCTGATTCATTTTAACTGCCACATTCTTTTTATTTGCCATGAAGTATAGAACATAAAATTTTATTTTTCGCTTCAATTTTGGGAGAGCAAACGATCAAATGAAAGCTATTTATTATACCAAACATTTGCGTTTAAATGGCCTGAAAATCATCAGTTGATATCGTGCATTTGTCAATATATTAACACTGCAGAAATTTTATAGATTATTTAAAAAACAATGATTATACAAATAAGTTTGCTTTTTTTCAAAAATGTTTCATTACTTATTCAAATTGTTAACTAAATAGAATTACTTAATATTTTTTAACATAATTTAAATGTTATCAAGTCTGTATACAGGGTGTTTTGGCACTATGTTGATAAACGTTGTGGACATGTAAAATGGGTCTATACAAGCCATTTATTTTAATGTACCCATAGGCGAAAATGCCTCGTTAGGGTGCTGGAGGCTGTACTAGCCATTCTCACGATGGCCATTGCATGCCTCATACCATGTACATGTTTCATTCCAGACAGACATCATGGAGCGATATACCTTTGCTGAGCTTGCAGATATGCATCTTGTGTATGGAGGAGCACGTGGGAATGCAATGCAAGCTGCGAGAATGTACCATGAGAGGTATCCTGCATGGAGACACCCATGTCGTGCCACATTTGTTGCAATTGACTCGCGCCTGCGAGAACGTGGAACACTTCAAATCAGGAGAGCTGATGGTGGTTCTAGAACTGCACGAACCCCTGCGTTCGAGGAAGATGTTCTGG
>JAQGCC010001265.1:0-25100 GCA_034698905.1 Xestoiulus laeticollis | reverse complement strand
TGGCACTTTGCCCCCTGCCACATGGCATACTACATGCTGATTGCAGGGTAAGAAATTGAATTGAATTGAATTGAGTGACAGACGTAAAGCTGGTTATACTGACAGCCTTTTATCATTATCTGTCATTCACGTTATTCATGCGGTAACAGAATTCTAAATACTCTCCATGTTCAGACTTGGATATACATGTATCTACAACATTAAAATTGCAGGTCCGCATTTTCAAGTTTCCTAGAGCGTATTGCCAGTGCTTGTGATTAATCACTGTAAGGTACAAGTCAGTACTTATTGGACGAAGACATACATGTAATTGAGTTGTGAAGCTCCATTATCGTGTTAACGCAAGTGAGTCATATGACAGACAATGTGAATAATTTATCCGAATGAAATGATGCGAATAAAGGTTCATAGTAATGATGTACATGTATCGATTCAAATTATTTTGACAATTTAGTGTTCCCGTTATTCATAATTGTTAATGATTTGTCATTGGAGACAATGTAACATATTAAATGGCAGAGAAGCAGTTGATTCATATGTGAGTTTAAGTTCATGATAGCTTGGGGAAATAACCAGTATCGTTAAATTACACAAATTGTGTTGATGCAATGACAGAACACCTGTTCCATTCAATGCAGGTTTCATTCCAACATCAGTTATCCATTATCCAGTATGGTTCAGACAAATGATGGTAAGGTGCTTTTAAAATCCTAGCAAAGATATTCCTCCCCACCACTCCTTTTTTACCATTCTTACTACTGTATCGTCTAATGTCCCGTTCCACCGACTTCTTTTGACATTAACTGGCCTTGGGTGTCGACTGGAAAATGTAATGAACAAAAGTAAATTGTCGGTAACACGCGTGACCTAAAATTCCACTCAGCAACTTGTGCAATATGCCGGTCGTGTGTCCACGATTTTGCGTATATTTTAACCTATTTTACATAACCTACCACACGGTTAGAGTAGGCACCCTATCATTCCCTCCTGTATACATGTGCTGGGCACCTATAGTAGGCCTATGTGGTGTACGAAAATCTGCTGAACAACACATTTATTTTATAATTGACCACAAATGACGCTTTTTTCTCTATACACATAAACATTCCTGTATATTAGTATTGTAAGCACGTCAAATTCATCTTATGCCGCCGTTGTTAGAATATTAACAATATCCATAGATAATCCACAAGGTTAAACACCTTTTCAGACTAATTGAGAAGGAGACAAGATTCGCTTAACTCGAATTAATCATTACGCTTATAATTATTTTTAAACTATCGAATGATTTCAGGGAGCACATAAAATTGAAATACTAACTGGCAGAGGACCAAAGATTGTAAATTTTAAGATAAAAAAATGGGATTAAAGCCGCGATATTGCCCATTAAGCCTGATTGCAAGGGATGAAGTGGAAAGAACGTAATTGAAGGCCAATGAAGTCATTTTTTGAAACCGGATATCGTTTTAGTTATTCAACTCCATGATCAGTGTCTGATACTCATTTTCTAAGATTGAAAAATGGTATAGACGAGATCATGTAGGCTATACCGTAGGCCTACATAAAAAAATTCACTCGATTTGATGAATATTTGTTTTAAATATCAACATGACCATTGAACATGCTTTAGTTACAATTTGTAAACAGACAAAATATTTTTTATCTTGAAAATGAAAAAAAGTAATGTGTAAAAGGAACATAATATCTCACGAGAAAGTTATGCTATTTTCGTTGTCATTTTATTTAGTCAATTTAAGGTTGGCCTGTTGTATTATTACCTAGTACTAGTTTCTCCACGTTTTTACTTTATATTATTGTACAGATGCCCTCGTTTTTGCAAAGCTCAATTTAGGTATGGCTTTCTAATGGTTCCCTTTGTTCGTTTGGAAAAAATTGGGACGCGAGGTGAAGTGTGTTTCAGTAGATAAATTACAATTTCCATACAGCACTACAATACTCGATTAAGTTTTAACCTACTTTTCCATGTTACTAAGGTGATTTGCTTTTCTATTAAAACCATGCAAGTCTCCAATCCAGTAGATGCAGTGTAAATCAGACGAATTAGTTATAAGACAGAAGATTCAAATGTTTTTTTGTTGTTGGGATTATTAAATCAATGTTTAAATAGAAAATAGTAAACAATAGCAGGTGGGAAAGATGGGAAACGTATATATATGTAGGCCTACCCTCGTCCCTGTACTGATTGTCATTGATAAAACACTATAGACCTGCATATATTTTTTTTTTCTGAGTTTGAATCCAAAATCAAAGCTATTTTAACTTCTTCTTTATAACAATTATCCCTTTCACCTTATTGGTGATCAGTTTTAGTGGAATGTCTATCATAGTAGTATGTCTATCATAGCATGTCAATGTAAAGCATAGTCTATCAGTATTTTATTGTAGGCCTATGATTATTTAAACCATATGTCAACATAAACAGGAAAAAATATTAAGACATATAGCCTACATGTAGTAAAATTAGTAGGCCTACATTGTATTCTCCCTAGTACATTATATTCCAGTTTTATTAAATAAAAAAGAAAAAATTAAGCATAAGATGCAAAAACTCCTGAAGCCTAATTGTTAATTATTTTATGATTAATTTGATTGAAATGGCTGATGTAGTACATACCGGTACGTTTAAATAGGAAAAATGCGCATCATTAAACTCATTAATTGTGGGACTAGCATATGCAACAGTTAGTCACAGATGTAATGAATATTCCTTCTATAGTTTACAAGCCTTTGAAAAAGGAAATCCGGTTTTCTGTTCGATGGTTTACTGGTTGCCAACTTGAATACATGTACATGTTCGGCTATTGGGAACCTCATAGTTGTATGTGTCACCTTGGTCATTAGCCTTATTCTATACATTCGCTTTTAAAAATTTTATCTCACGGAATTAATAATTTATCCTATTGTATACAAGCCTGTTGACACGTTTGAAACACCCACGTTAATGAATCTGATTCTGAAGGGTTTCATATGGTGTTTACAATTTAAGGGGCTCAGGCGGAGTGTTCTGAAGCTTTATGGAAAAGTTGATAATCGTTAATGCTAATCCTCATCAAATTGTTTTGCAGTAGGCTATAGCCGTCGTTTCATCTGGAAAATATAAAATGAAATTATGCAGATAGTTGCAAACCAAGTGGGAGGGAGACACAATGTCACTACAATTTTATTCTTCAGGTACCTGTGTAGTAATTTAAAGTGTGCAATATTCATAACCTGTAATCTGGTGTACAAATTCATCATAGCAAACATGAACAGAAATCATAAAATGTTGATATAGCTTACACTACAAGCTTTGACATAAATAACTACTTTACCTGTCCACTCTGCAGACATTTGATTACTTATGACACCACATTTCTGGTGGGGGATTTCGTCTGCCCCCATCAATTGGAGGCACATTTATTTTGTAACGCAGACATGGTTGCAATTTTAGTTGCAGCTGCATATATACAACGTTTTTTTTTAAAAAAAAATTGAAAATATGCTTATATGCGTGTTTTCGCAGTGGTGTCCAAAGTGACGGCTTTTGGATTGCTGATGTAGATGCTTTGTATGCAATGTAGTTTCTGAATTTTTGATACATCACGAGATAAGCTGCCTCATATGCGAACCTATATTTCCTTGCCCATTATTTTACTTTTATCGCTTGTGGGATAAATAAAAGGGGGGGGAGAGGCAGGGATGATTGCGATACTACAGATTATGGGATTTTATGGGAAAGTTGTTTTGAACCTATGAACTCATAAAATGCGGCGCGAGCCTAGGTGGTGCAGACATCCATGTTTTTTGCCTAGATTTCTTTCCCCCACTTGCGGACTGACGTGATGGATTTTGATGGCAAATGTGCATTGTGGAGTGCCAGGCTGCAACCAGACACGTGGGGGAAAGTTTTTCGACTTGCAACTACTATTACTAGTGTACTTGCAACATTGGCATGAGGGCGAGTATGGAGTTGCCATTGTGAGAGGGCACTGCCCTCAGAACCGTGCCACAGTGCATATTTGCCTGACCTAATAGGCCCATCCTTAATTCAAACAATGGAAATCACGTGGTTTGCAAAGTAAAATATTCCTACTTTGCCCAACAAAATGGCGTGGCAGACTGGTTGTGGCAGTTGCTGTGATGGACTGCCTGCAGTTCATATACAGGTTTCAACATATACATGCGCCTTCCACATAAATAGTCGAATCTATGGTGGCAGATTTAGACTAGTGCTGTTTTAGACTTATTTTCAGTAGCACACTTGTGCTTATAGGGTTTGTTTACTTGTAGAGAACTCCCTTAAAAGATTGTGGTGCATCTTTTTAATTTACACTATCTTGACAATGTAACTTGAGGTACGCCCAAGGAAATTTAGAATTTCGAAAGCCGGTGTTTAGCCTCAGTGTATCCCATGACAAATATCAAGCTTCGCTAACCTCCTAATTAAAGACTAATTTTTAATTAGTTGTGATTTGTAATTCAGATATAGCAAGTAAAAAGAACTGATTTAATAACAGTTTGTATGATCCCAATTTAAGTTGAAGCTGATCATTTGCTGAACATTGTTGTGTTCTGAGACATTTTCTTTGTGCAATATGACAAGATGTTTATACATTTATTGTCATATTTCTAAAATGTCAATCGTCTGGATGTCAAGAAAAATTATTTTAATATTGGCCTACAGAAAAATGCCTTTAAGTATAAGCTTACTTCCAAAGAAGTACTCTTACATTCAAGAATTCTTTCATAATTATTTTAGCGTTGATAATAAGGATACAAGTAATTTTGACGAAATTAACAATTCTTGGCATAGAAGTTCAAAGAATTAAAATAATCATCATTCTGGCAAACACTAACTGGGAAAGCTGGCAGCTGGCACTGCTAAGGATTCAAAATAGATTCATCACAGTTCTCGATTTTTAAGACTGAAGGATTCATGAGATTCTGCATATGACGGATTGCGTGACAGCCTTAACTGCATGCTTTGGTTTAACGATAGACGCCCATTGCCAAGTATTGTCATAAAGGTCGTCACGATGGAATACAATTTGCATGGTGTCCTGGTCCCATCATTAGTGCCTGTAAAATATAAAAGTGAATCCCTCACTGCGTTTTTTTAAAATTTTAAATCTGTTGTGCTAACATGGCCTCTGATGACCAATTCTGTCTAAGTGTGCGATCTTCCTAAAGTATTTGAAAGCCGAATTTTCTGATTAAAATTTCTAAGATTATACTTAACCTAAGGATAGTCGACGTGCTTTAATTGTTTGCTGAGGAGACTACAATTATTCAAAAAAAAATAATGTGGGGCATTTTTTTTGCCAATATCATGGTGTCATTCGGAACCTAGTTGACAATTAACTTCCCAAACACTAGGCCAACGTTAAAAACAAACAAACTTTCCACAAACGTTGTTGAAAATTGCCACGATATCCTATCTATGCAGGAAGGCGTCGACATAATAACGGAGTTTACTTTAAGATTTCCTTGTTGATTAGAAAAATGGTTTATTAATATTAAAAGAGTTACGCTCTAAACTTGACTTACTTTCTTTGTGTTTAGGTAGCCAATGTGCTTTGAAAAAACTATATGGCCTAGGCCTAGTCATAGTTGATATTGGTATTTTGTAACCTTAACCCACTTCTTAATAGAAATCGATTGATATACAGCGTGCCATCTTGACTTCATTCCTTCAGTTTCTAAATTCGCAAGGCCTATTTTTATATAAGCTTATTCCTCATAAAAATAGAACTTTTGATATTGTTTACGTTTTAAATTGCTTACAAGGATAAACACGGACTTTCACATACCTAAGGTGCTGCACGAGTTTGAATGCAAATCCGTTTTTATAGAAAAAGCTATAGGCAACCAGATGGTTGCTGATTTTTCTTTTTTTCAGCATGAAAGAGGATTTATTCGTGCACATCCTGCTGATCTTTCGCTTTTGTGTGAACTTAATGGTAGTGTATGCTACACTGAGCCCAAGGTAAGATCTGGGATAGTTGATAGCGTATCATATGATACATCTGTTGTAGCCAGAGGTATTCAAAGCAAAGTTTTGACATAAGAACGTTTGCAGTTCAGTATAAGAATGGAGCCACTTTCTGCATTGTTTACCATACATGTATACTCTTATAATTTTTTTTGTAACTGTAAAATATAAGCGAAATGAGAATTTTTCATGTTCTGTCAAGGTTTGCTGATTTTTTAATTAGAAGAGGGTGAACTGATTCATAATAAGATATCCACAGATCTGAAAGCTACCATTCTCTAAGGGTCATCACCTCGTGTGTAAAATAAATTTTTACCGACACGGCCACATTGTTTTCGTCGTGTATTTTTTATCAGATGGGTTGTTTTTTTCGTTTTTAATACGTTAGTTAGGAAAAGTAAGTACATGTAGATGTAGATGAACTCTCTGTAGGTCTTAGCAATTGAACCTGCACTTATAGACAAGGTCCTCACCGAATTTGTAGGCTATATTTGCTTTAAATTAAAATTTTCAATTCAGGGCACTGCTTTTCTGCGAAAACAAAGTTTTCGTCATCTTTATTATAACCGATTGCTTTTCCCGTGGTAAAAATCTAAGTACGTTGCCAAGGCATATAAGTTGGCTCTATAGAAATGTTTGCTACCTGCTAAATATCTATACTGTTTTGATCCACCTTAATTGCTGGTGCTACCATGATTGACAATGGAAGAGTTGCAACTTAATTTTAAAAAACTGCAGTTACTGCTGGTGCCTTTGTCCCAGTTATTCACCATGCATGTATTTTACTGACACATACACGTGAGATATTCTGATTTTATGAGTCTTTTTGACCTACTTGCAAGAATCTGCCATTTTTGCCCTCTTAAAGGGTTGCATTGTGCACATGTGTCCATTTGGAAATTACTTTTGAAGTCGAAACTAAAAGGGAATTTGAAAATAGGACGTAATGGTTTTGTTCATTATTGGTTTTTGAAATAATTGATCGATTAAAGCTGGTGTGACGATAAGAAAACATCATAAGGTAATTCAGAAATTTTTAATTATAATTACATGTAATAGTTTGTTCATGAAGGCGACAAAGGATTAGAGTATGGTATAGGGATTTGATATAGCCATAGATTTTAGCTTGAATGCTTATAAAGAAAAAATCCTTAAACATTTTGGATCACAGAAATGCAAAACAGAATGTCCAAAATCAATAAGGTAAGGATAGAACAGCATTGATTGCCCAGCACTCAAAGGTTCCTATGTTTCTGATACGGAAGCTGTTATATCAGTTGCTAAGAAAGAAATTGTATTTTATCTATCATATCGGGTTTACATGCACCAGGAAGTGAATTTTTGTGTGCAATATAAATCTAATAGACACCTGAAATGGATATCTGGATGATTTGAAATACGACGAATTATGTTCCTATGTCAGGAATGTGTTTTAGGGTAGCTAATTTTGTTAACAAAACATGTTGAAAGTAAAAGTGGGCTTTCAAATCAAGGAGTGCTGAAAGCAAAAAATGCTGTTGGAAAAATCTCGAGGATTTATGTCAACAATTTTGGTAGGCCTATGCTAGTACTGCAAGTGAAATGTTTACTTATTACAAAACAAAATGAGATTGTATAGAGACTGCTTAATGTTAAATTGATGGTAACAATGTGATGCGTGTATATAATGAAGTTTAGTCGTGTAGGTGTAGACATTGTTTGAAATGATGTCACTTAGTATGACATGTACATTATATTCACTCGTGTTCTGCTGGGATTAACTTTCGTCTAACCTGTCAGTGATCAATTCTTCATAGGACAGTGTTTTATAAGGACAATTATGATAGCCCAGATATATCCTGTATTGAGGGCAAACGTATAATCCCTTACTCACATGTTCAATTAAACTATCCTTGGACCGCAAAGAAATTCAGGCCAGTTTTGTCATTCTGCAAGCTCTTTACATTTCAAGATCTAGCGTATAGAACAGCTTTCCATAGTGGAAAGCCTTGGAATAGAACGAACCGTAGCAATTCAGAATTAAGTTTCACGACCCAGTTTTATGGGTGCTGTCTTTTTTTTTTGGTGCACAAAACGTTTTAAGTTGTTTGTCTGTGATAACATCATTCAAGTTCATCATTTTACATCTTGAGCTGACCTGGCTTTTAAAAATGTACATGTTTAAAATTGTCTAGCTCGTTCAATTCCAAGTGATTCCAATGTATATTACTATCCTACAAATTACAAGGCATATACTGTATTTGAGTCTTTTTGTTTTTTGCTTCAAACTTCTGTTGCAAAAGCTGTATTGCGTCATCCAAGCTGCGCCATTATTGATTTTGAACACATTGGGTAGTAAATAGATAACGTTGATAAACCTCGTGGGAGATAGGTATAACAGTATTTATTTAACTTCTTGAAAAGCTCATGGATATGGTGAACCTGTCAGCTAGCATTGCCGATGGTTGCCATTGGCTACTTGGTTAGGTTTTTGTCAGAATTTGGTTGTCGAATTGGCTAGTTACGGCCTTGCAGCTTGGAAAATTGGTAGCCTGTAGCGACATTACGAAATGCAGAATGGCACAGAATGCATTTATTGCTGAAGCGGTATGTCACTGGATTTAATTGCGCATTTCGTATTCTTCTTCAGACCCACTTCGTGCTTGGGAATTGCTTGAGTGCTTCTCGGAGGATGCTCGCGTGAATTAAATACGAAAGGAGTTGCTTTTTCAAAAAGTTTTGCGGAAATTTTCCAGGATGTAGGAAAAGGAGACAGCAGTGAAATTTAACCTTCCAGTGCGGTGCTTTGTTAATCCGTTCCTGTTACGTACGTCTAATCTGTGGCAGGCTCGAGCCCAAGATTTAGCCTGTTAACCCTCATTTGTGTGCGTGTGGGTGGGGGCGAAGGCCAAGGTCTCTTTGCCGAGGAATAAAAACTGTGCACTCCCTATATTGAATGTATTCGTCACTGTATAATGTAGTAATGCACCGTTTCAAGTACTGCATTATATAAACAAGTTGTAGTTACGAATCACAGGTAAACTTTTGTCAGCACATTTTATTCTTACCATAATGAATATGAATCAGAATTCAGCATTAATTCGAATATATTCCGGGAATCTATTATACATGTATATGACTCGATCTGATTATGCTTATGCTTTGCAAGCTGTTTCCAAGGATATAATGATAGTCGAGCATGGTGCAAAAATTGCCTGGCAAAGTGCATATACAGTGTATGGCTTTCCATCGAAATTATGTTCTGGGGAATTCTTGCCAAATATTTGGGTGTTCTCAATTATTCCTTATGCGAAATTAACCGGTCCCCTCAATACATCTGCATTCGTCACACGTGCTTTCTGTCAATTATTTGACAAATAATTTTATTGCCAAGTGTATACCATCAATATGGTTTAGTTCTCTATGGTAATCGTAAATTATCTTTACCGTTCCTTGAAAAAAAAATGCACATAAAATGCCCATACCTATATCAATTTTGACAGTGGGATTGCGTGCTTTTTTTCATGTGCGCGTTTTTCTGGTCACTATATTTTTTACCCATCCATCTACAATCTACAACCACTGACAAGACCAGAGGAAATCCGCTTTTTGTATTTCGGAATATATGCTATGACCTAGCGCTCATACTTGTTTAATTGGCTTTCTTAATTGTACTTTCCTTGGAAAGTAATTTCGGAAGCTATCGTGCTCAGGAGACCAGTTGGATACACACGGCTGGAAAAGCGGACAAGCTATTGTGTGTCTTCAGGCATTCCAAATGTATTTTGAGGATTTTTAATGGAAAATGTAAGGAAGATGAACTTTTTTTTTCTTCTCTCGTGCCACTTGTCACAGCTACGCACTGCCGGCGAATAATGCAATTTCTGTTTAAAAAATAATCGTCAGGGCATTGAGATCGTGAGAAATGTTATTTTTTTTTAATTCAGGGCAATTTATCCCTCGATATAAAGATACACAAAGTTTTTCAGCATTGAAAATAAAAGCCTCAATTTTTTTGTCACATTTCAACTTTAAAAATTTCATTGGGCCTTCTGGATTGATGAGTATACAGGTTGTATATGGATTTGTGGGTGTTAGCATGCCATAACCTTACTTCTAGGTTAGACTTAAAAACATTATTCAGTGTATTCGCTTTAACGTAACTGCGTGGGCTTGTATAAACAGGAAAACATGAATGGAAAAATGGCTGTAAATATTTACCCAATATTTCAAAAAACAAATGCCACGTTCTCAACGGTTTGTCAATTGTAAAGCGGTACTTCCAAATATTTATTCTCTACTACATACTTTTAGACACCATGTTTTGAGCATACAAATTCCTGCAATTTCCAATCCAATTTTTTTGATTTTCGTCGACATTAGATAGAAAATGCATCAAAAATCTGTAGGCCAATCTTGAAAATTTAAGTCTACGCGCTTATGAATATATACATATTTTCTGAATATTAAATTGATTTGGATTGTGCATAATATCTTGTGATGTATAAATTACAGTGCAAGTTAAAACCTAGAATATCAAATGTTGCAGAAACGCTGCAACTAAATCGGTATTTGCAATTGACTCTAATATTATTTTGCAATTTTTGAACGTTTTTTGCATGCTACACCAATTTCCGCGTTCTCGTGCAGTTCTAGTTTTACAGGTATTGATATCAGAGGAGGTCATTTTGTCATGTATTATCACTGAAAGAATGCATGTGCCGGATCATTGCGGGATGGTGCAGTCTTATTTCAGCAAATTATCCTTCATTTAGGATAATAGAACAATGTTTTGTCTATGGATATTAGATGACATTTGCATTAAAACGTCCTTCACAAGCTGAATTCAGTTTGAGAAGGAGAAATGACATTTTTTTTGTAATTTTTTATCTTCTTAAATATACTTTTGTAAGAACCATGCACCCTCTTGTCCGATTGGATTAGCCAGAACTGCACAATTATCTAGATTACATGCACATGCAAGTTCACCTGAATGCACTGATGATCATGCAGATTGGTTGCACACGAATGCTTTTTTTTCTCCATTTGTTGCTGCATGGTAAATGAGCTCATCCAACTGATCTTCTAATTGGAGCGTATTTATTGATAAGCACCGTTTTCCATTTTTCTTTCAGATTTGATGTAGGCCCTAGACATCCCAGATAGAAACATGGCAACTACTGAGGGACAATTCCGGTTCAGTGGCCACACCCTGGATAAGGCCACTAAAGCCAAAGTCACTTTAGAAAATTATTACAGCAACTTGATAATGCAGAACATAGAACGGAGAAACAGGTAGGCAGTTTACAAAATTCGACATTTATTTAAAACCACATTCTGCGGCCTTGTTTTTTTTTTTTTTTTTTTTTTTTTTAAAGTCTTTACAACCATTAGGTCAGATTTTTTAATAAACGGTTGTATTTCAGCTTATCTTATCTTATTTTTATTGCCGAATTTACCATTTATGATGTCTTAGTCGTTGAGGCGCCACGAAATGAAAACCAAGTGAGCAATTTTGCGCTTGTAAAAAGATTATTTGGAGGTTTTGAGGCTTTGGTTAGTTGAAATATTCAATGATAAGAAGTTATCTGAAGCTCAGTAATTTAGATTGTACCCCACATTGTCGGTGCTGAAGTTAACAGTAGTGTACTCCGTGTTGCAATTTGCTACTGCTGTGTCATTGCCCTTTCCATATCTAGAAACGCAACTTGAGGCATCTTATTATAGACTGTCTACAAGCAAGTTCTGTTATCACGTTGCCCAAAGGTGGACCACAGCAGATAAAATACACAATTATGCATCTGACTCAAGAGTATAACATTACCACCAATCCAAAGGACATGATAGCTTGTACTGCAGTGAGTTTGTCAGTGATTCAACCTGATCTGAACCTGGCAACCAAAAATTGTAATTTTCAGAATTACCTCTGGAATAGTCATAGATGTATAAAATTACGGCTTTATTGAGAAAGTTGTTTAAATTGTCATGGATTTTTTTTAAACCAAAGGAAGTGTTGTCAGAGTTTCAGAGGAGGTCAGTTGCCAAGTCATTGCTGCTGATGAAATCAAAGTTCCTATATCGTGACTGGTACTTTGGTTTTATCATAGGGTCATTCCTTCCTCGGTTTGTTTCTTTTTATGGTGGATGACCGCTTCTTCTATCATACTTGATCGCGAACACAAACGCTTATGGAAGATAAGAGAAAAAATTTGCATTCTACCAGCCTGCCATGGAGCTTATGTAAAACAGCTCCTCCTAAGGCAAGGCGATCGGGGGAAATAGGTGTCGATATTCGCCTGGCAGTTTGGGATGCTGTCATTGACATTGGCGTGAAATCAAATGCAATATCATGCTGGGGTGAGGTCATCTTGCTTACTCGTTATACCTGCTACAACCACGTTTTCCTGAAAGACATCGGGTTAGAGCAGCCAATTTCATATGGCTACTGCTTTTTTTTTTAGGTGCGTGCTTAAAAATGCCACGCTACACCACTAAAAACGTCTGCTTTGCATATGAAGTTAACCTGTTTGGGCTATTTCTCGTTGATTAGAATCATTTTAAAAAGTGCACTTCTCTCGTGCATAGGTCAGTGCACTGAGTGGAAAAACCTCCTTGGCCATAGCTTATACAGTACGCATAGAAACAAAAGGCTGACCTTAACTGATGCGCCTGTCTGCTCGCCACTTTCTTCCTGACTTCATACCTCCCTCACCTCTATAAGCTAAAAATGGCCACTTAGTGGGAAGAGCAGCACCCCAAAAGGTGAAACAAGTAGGTCTGGCTCAGATTACTTCCTGAAACCATGTTGATGGCTCATTTTAGGGGTCTATTGGTTTTGAACGTGTCCTCGACGAATCGTTGACTTATTGCTGCAAATTGGTAGGCTACTTTGCAATCCACTTTTAATGTCTAATGACAATTGCGGAGCTAATTAAACTCGTGCCAAAGTTATCCTCAATTTCTTCTAGGCAACTGCAATTTCCTTAAATTCCCAATTGCACTTTATGACAAAGCTTGCATTTTTTTTTTTCGATCATCTTTCCTGCTTTCTGAGTTTCCTCGTCCTCGAGGTGTGGCTAGATGTCATTCAATTTTAACAAAAATTGCGATGGTAATTCACAATACTTCAACTTGGGTACTGGTACTTATTTTTCAACACGATGTTTGCCAGACTTATTCAAGATATTTTATAATTGCAGAGCATTACTCAACTTTGCTCTTTAAACTACATTTTCTCCTAGAGCACATTTGATGCGCCCTCAAAATTTAAACCGTTGTAATATTGCTCATTGAAGCAGATGCAATTAAAATTGTAATATGTTATGGTTGCTTAAATTAAATCAACTTCGCAGAACCAGGAACAAGAGTGGACAGTGACAAAATTGAAAAATGCTGCATCCTCCTCTGTGCAGCTCAGAATAATAAACAGGGCCAAAAATAGTATCTTCATTGGCTTTAATATATACACATGCACACCATGATTTGTTGGGCTGAGAGCAATATACATATACAATTGTACGTGTTGTCACGGTTATCCATCCGCTATTTTAAACTGACGTTGTTGTAATCACGAGCAATTTAAGCGGAGTTATGAGCAGGCCTGAATGACTGACATAGTGGTTCGCAATCTGGAATTGATAATAATGGCTGTGAAGTTATTGGGACACCATACATATGTACGATACGATATTAAAAGCACGATTCAGGATGGCGCCGATGGTTTCCCTGCTCCAACGATGCACATTGTGGTAGTTAAAACACTGCTAAAGTGTTTATTATCGTAATGGTTATCCTGCAGTTTTTGGTTGCGTCTAGGTAGCCCTGTTTACTCAAAAATACAAGGCCTTAATTCTGAAGCTGCTTCTCTTTGTTTGCTTAAAGCTCCATGGCAAGCGGTTTGTCCACAGAAAACCACAATAAGAGCTAGATGTGTGTATCTATGCAACTTTATCATTTTGACTTGCTCCTACGGGGCTTGCGTTAGTGTAGGGCTGTTGATTGATTGACACTATTTCCAATATAGGGCAGATTCTGTGAGTGTACCAAGTTGAATGCTGGAAAGCAGCCAAAATCAGCAACATTTTTGGCTAGTGACAGCACTGACTGCACAATTACAATCGATGTCATGTGAAAAATTATTCTGCTAATGATGATACTATTGGCATTCAATTTATATTTATAACACACTTTATTATGAGCATTCTAAGGTCGTGTAATAAAAGACATGGTGTCTATAGGTGGGGTAGGGAGGGGTGTTGCCTTTATCATTGCTGGGGCTATGTTGGTTGACTAGATATTGGTATGGAAAGCAGTAAAGCCAGTACAAGTTTAAACCAAAAATTCTTCGTCAATTTTTCTAATGATTGATAGACTATGGATCGCCAAATTTTAAAAAAATGTACTATACTTGGATTTATTGAATTGATTAGATTAAGCAACACTGCTGATCATGCATAAAAATTAATTCAGAATCATTTTTGTGCAGATCGCCAATGCTGTAATTCTTGTAGCTTTGTGTTTGTTGTGAATGATAGTATAAGTTTGACATTTGATCATCCCATTTGTTTTTCACAGGTATCAAAGACTTGAAGAATCTATGAAAGAGGAAGGGTTGTCGGAAACCCAAAAACAAGAAAAGAGGCAGCAGCATGCTGTTAAAGAAACTGAATTTCTGCGGCTCAAGCGGTCACGCTTGGGTGTGGAAGATTTTGAACCCCTCAAAGTCATTGGAAGGGGAGCATTTGGAGAAGTGCGTTACGTTACGCTTTGCATGTTTTGAATTAGATATTATGACAGTTTTGCCATAATCATATTTCCCCACCAGGTGCGATTAGTACAAAAGAAGGACACAGGGCACGTTTATGCAATGAAAATACTCAGGAAGGCTGATATGCTTGAAAAAGAGCAGGTATGATGACATACGGGATGGCTGCCACTCGTGCATTGTCGTATTAATTGCATATTTTTTGCTCGGGATATTCTAACATGCTAGTTACTTTTTGTTTTAGGTTGCTCATGTTCGTGCTGAACGCGATGTCCTGGTTGAAGCTGATCACCAGTGGGTGGTAAAAATGTACTATTCTTTTCAGGATCCTATTAATCTCTATCTCATCATGGAATTCCTACCAGGAGGTTTGTACAAAGTGGTTTTTCTTTCCCTGGCCATTTTTCATGTCAGCGGTCTTCAGAGTTTTATGGTCGTGCACCCCCTCCCTACTTCTGAAATGCCTGTGGAATATAACTTCCCACTTGTACCCCACATTGACTATCACTGCATATTATTGGAAAGCAATCGCTAGACCGATAAAAATGCAGCACTGTGTGATAGTCATGGTTTTAATTTTTTTGATATTTCAGGAGACATGATGACGCTTCTTATGAAGAAAGACACTTTATCTGAAGATTGCACCCAGTTTTATATTGCCGAGACTGCATTGGCAATTGATTCTATTCACAAATTAGGATTTATCCATAGGGACATTAAGCCAGATAATTTACTATTAGATGCTAGGGTGTGTTGGCTTTTTTTTTTTGTTCTTTCTATTTCAAACCCAAAGTTTGCTTATCTTAAATATGCCAATTGCTATTTGCAGGGTCATATTAAATTATCTGATTTTGGGCTATGCACTGGAATGAAAAAGTCTCATAGGACCGAATTTTATCGGGATTTATCTCAGGCTAAACCAAGTGACTTTAGTAAGTTACACCCGAAACCGGACAAATCCTTGTAAAGTTGTAACCGAATTTTCTCATTGAATATACATACATAATCTCGCTTTCCAGTATCTCGTGCCTGTACTGCATCAAATCCAATGGATTCCAAACGAAGGGCAGAGAGTTGGAAAAAGAATAGAAGACAATTGGTAAATTCCACGCAGGCTTGTTTATAACGTAATTAATGTCGTAATTTACCTAATGATTAATTTGTCCTTGATTAACAGGCCTATTCAACTGTCGGCACGCCAGATTATATTGCTCCTGAAGTCTTTATGCAGACTGGTTATTCGAGCGCTTGTGATTGGTGGTCATTAGGTGTCATTATGTATGAAATGTTGATAGGTTATTATCTTTTGGTTGTTCTTTTTGCTGATTGGTCTAGCGGTGAATATGTTGACTCTGCATAAATGTAAGATTATATAGATTTTAATGCTAAATTGTAGCCTAAATTTCCTAATTGTTGATGAAGTTATAAAACTTGAGTCAAATATTCACTTTGTAGAGATCTACAAATTTGGAAGGCAAGTTAACATATCTTATTCTGCTTTTTTTTATAAAGGTTATCCACCATTCTGCTCTGAAAATCCCCAAGAAACATATCGCAAAGTTATGAACTGGAGGGAAACGTTGATCTTTCCACCTGAAGTACCCATCTCTAATGAGGCCAGGGATTTTATCCAGAGGTTTTGTTGCGAGGCGGAAAGGCGTATAGGAAATAGCGGAGGTGTTGAAGATATTAAGCAACACCCATTCTTCAAGGGTGTTGACTGGGATCATATTCGGTAAGCTGCCGTGGGGCTTTATCTGTGCTGAAAATAATGGCATTATCTCCCAAAGAACTTCATGGTTGTTTTTTTTTTTAAAGAAAATTAGAAAACACAATATATTTTTCAACGTCACCAAATTACAGACTAAAATTAATGTTGCAATTTTTTGGTACCTTAATAATGTTTAAATTTCATTTTTAGTGAACGGCCGGCAGCCATAGCAGTTGAAGTGAAAAGCATTGATGATACATCCAACTTTGATGATTTCCCAGATGTGGATCTAAAAATCCGTAAGCACCGACCTCATGAAAATAGAATGCGTGCTAGATGTATTGCATTTCGAGTGCATGTTAAGCTAATACAATATTTTTATACGCTTAGCTTCTGCTCCTGTCAAAGATGGGGAAACCACTTATAAAGATTGGGTTTTCATTAACTATACTTTCAAGCGTTTTGAAGGGCTTACCCAGCGTGGTGCTGGCAAACTCACCCCTAAAAAGTAAGTACTCATTCTTCCTTGCATTTGTTTTTCTTATTGCCCGATTTCATATTGTGAGTGTTGTTTTTCTGCAATTTTGTCCACATTTCACTATAAGATTAGCTGAAAAGCATGAGTCTTGGTTGTTTAATTTTAACAGGTTTCAAAATATATAGGCTACGACTGTTTAAAAAAAAGCTCGCATGCATGACATTTTACAGTTTAATTACCGTATGGTGAGCTTTGCAAGCCTGTCAATAATTCTGGAATCATTGAAATGACATCTGTGATTGCATTTAAATGTGCGTGAACTTTTGTGATTACTTAATGCCAACCATGGTCCGTGCATGCACGATTAGCCAATACTTGAAAGTATAACAAAATATATATATTTTGTATACTTATCGTTTGGTCATTTTATGAATGGAAGCTATTGAATTTTTTATTTTTTATTTTTTGTAAATTAAAAATAAGAAGTATTTAATAATTAATTCTTATCTTTTAGAATCATTATTTATCGTTGTTAATACATGTATTTTGTTAATTTAATATTACTGGTAATGGACCTTTATTCAAACTTACCAGATGATCTTGCATAATTATTGTTAAATATTCGGCATTGCATTTTGATAGAAAAAGCCAAAAATTGATTGTGTAGTTTTGAATTGAAAGCTTTCTGATAATGTGTTACATTGGTAAGCATGTCAGGCATGGACCATGGGTTGGCTTGTGCAAAACCCAGTTTTGATTTAACCTGGTTTTTGTTCAATTATTAGTGCGTTGAAAGCCATCCAAGATGCCCAAAAATTCAAGATAAGCGACTTCTAGTTAACGTTTTCCTTGTACAGTCACGCATAGATTCTGCTTGACTCGACGATGCTGTTGAGGCAATGGTGGTGGTAGCGGCCATGAATGTTTCGATGCGTTCGATACAGTACTCGCCCGCGCATTTTCTCAAATGAAAATTGTTGCCTCGCCACCACCGTTTGCCTATCCTTGCACCCAGCTACTTTGAGGCACACTTTGCATTGCAGTTTATTCTGTAGCCCTTAGCCCTCGCAACATTTGTTGAATGAAGATATATTTTTATGGCTATAAGGTGATATAATATAATGCTTCAGGAACAAATGAATTCTTTATTCAGGATAACTTAATTGACAGTGCAGTTATGTTAGATGTATAATTTGTTCTAGTGAGTGAAGTTGCGTTCAACATGTCTTAACTGTTATAAAAACACTGCATTTTGAAAGTTTGTAAAATGCAACTTTATTGATTATAGAATCATTGAGTAACGATACTGGTATTAGAATGTACTAGCAAATTCTAAAAAAAGTCATGGGATTTTACAATTACTATGAAAGATTTTTTTCTCTCTTAACGCAGGAACAGTGCCCTTAAAACTAATGTAGCTAAGACCTCGTTACCATAATGCGTTTGTTTGCTGATTGTAGGGTACCGAGTTGAATTAAAAAAAATAATTCATATAGGATCAGAAAGATAAAGGTGATAACAAAATTAATTATACACATTTGAAGCCAGCATCCAGCAATTAAATTTTATTTCAAAGTTTAAAAATTATAACTATGGCCCGACTTTCATCATTGTAACAATCATAAGGTCTTGTTATTGTTACAATGCACACGTGAATAACTTATTACTGGCTTGTACTTTTTTTTTGAAAAAGGATATTCAATTTATTCCAAAACCACTTGTAGCGGCTTCACGCGAAGAGACTAAAAAATGTTTGAAATAGTAATTGTGAAAGTATTTTTGAACTTGTCTGCAGACATACACGTGTTCAAAAATGTGCTAGTCGTAGACTGGTTTGTGGGATTTGGTATTTCAAGCTATGTTTGACAATGAATCGTTCGGCACCATTCAATCATGGTTTGTCCATGTTCTTCTGACCTCCTCGAAATAGTCACTATTCGTAAATTCAGGAGTAGATAATTCGTTGTCAGTGTTATACTCGCAATTGTTTTGTTTTCGCCGTAGGCAGATTGTTTTTGTTTTGTCACGAGCGATTTCTCTTTGGCAGCACCAGCACCCAAAAACCTCTTTTAAATTCGTTAAACGGTTGTGTTCGTTATTCGCGTTTGTCTTTTTTTTGTGATGTTCTGAGCTTACACTCGCTATTTGGGTTGCAAGAACACGACATCAAATGATGGAAATTAAGCATTACTCCTTTTCTATTCAATACCACATAATATTTTTTCTACATCTAAAAAAATGTTTAATTGTAAAATGCCTATGCTTTTTTTAAATGGCTTGCCGAGTAATATGTGGGTAAGTACTTGATTACGTTTTTTTCAAATTGTTTTTGGGATGAAATGAATTTTATCGTGACTGGACTCTGAACATTTTAGGAATTTGTAAACGTTAGCCTCCATATAAAAATAATTAAGATAAAGCACGAGCTATATGATTAAATTATTATTTTCTTAAAATTTTTGAGGCAGCAATTGATATCCAAAAGGAAAGGGTCTGTGAAAAAGAAATATTACAATAAATTGGAAATCTTAGAATGATGTTAGCTAACGTAATTATAATATTGCTTCATAAAATAACAATGGTGGTATTGACAATCTAGATTAAATATGCATTTTCAGGAATTACATAAGATTGCTTTAAATTAGAATAAAGTCGTCCACTCCCTTCCAGTCTATATAATCCCTATATTTTTCGGCGCTGTGCCCTTTGTGGTCCTCGATACCTTTGGACTATTAGCCTTTATCCAACCAACCTATGCTTTTTCTTGTCCAGAAGCACGCTTCGGAGCTTCTATTTGGCCATTTCCGTGGCTTATTTGATTACAGGTGTTAAACGTTATTGATTCGTGCAGCAAAACTGTCAAAGCAACTAGTTTGTCTATTGTGTTGTAAATAGTGCAATTACCTATTTAGTTTTAAATGTCGATTCTTTTAGCACCTACATAATTTAATAAATGGTGCGTTATTTTTATTTGATTTTGAATGCCTCGGTTCATTTTCAGAGATGGACATAAGCTGCACGGGAAATTTCATTTATCTTGGTGAAAACGAATGCAAATTTTCGACGTCTTCAAGCGTATTTGTTGTAGGTAGCCTGATCATTTTATACCAAAAAAAAAACCAAAACCATCGGAAATCTGTTGGATGTCGTTTTTGTTCCCTCGGTTGTACATTTGATTTTAAAAAAATGTTTGTTAGTTGTATGCCCTGCCACACACGCAATTACCTCCTTTGTACATATACATATCTTTGTAAATAAAAGAGAACTATTTGGGTTTTGCAATAATAGCATGCAGACAAAGCCATATTAGTTTTCGTATTTAAAAACAAGAATATTTATTCACAATGAAAGTTTTATATACATAATCATAATGGAATGCATTTGGCAAACTGACATCTCCACATGTTTACAAATACCATACTGTCATGTTAAACTCTAGTCTTTAAATTTTTAAACGAAAATGCTACTTTAAAAATAATCTTGTACCCATGTTCTTCATTGTTTGTTTGAACATCTAAATGTGTATTGTTCATCTGCAGACAACACTCGGGAACATGCAATCGGGATTCAGCATAAGAGAATTTGTTGACAATGTAAGCTGACTGTAATTCTGGATACAAAGAGAATTAATTGTTTGGGCTATAGTAAATTGTTCCTCGTTACTTAGGAATCGAATTGAAGAAATGGGTGAGAAAGTACTTTTCAGTGTCAAACATAGGATACCTCCTTATATACCCTCTGTCTAGAAATTTCAATTGGCAGTTTAGGATCTGAGAATTGAAAATCTAGCATTTTTCAGATCAGAACAATCCAATTTTAACATGTAGGGTATTATAATATTGCAATTAGTCATTTAGTTTTTCATTTGCATTTTAAGCTGGTTCGGAATAATCGGTGTGCCTGTTCAGTTACCCGCGCCGCAATCATCAAAGAAAATATGGGCAAATCAAGACTAAGCTGTAAGCATCCGGAATGATTGTTTGACACCGAATTAAAATCACAGGTTTGTATTTAAATTAAAAGCAATTGTTGACTTTATTTGGATAGATATAATGGCGAGGTGAAAAACATTGTTTTCCCCCTCAATAAATGTAAATTTAAAGTTGAGATATCTGTAATTTATGAAAATTATACTGTGCAGTAAAAAAAGCCCATTTATGTGGATTTGCTATGTCACCGAATTAATCTGTGGGCTTTATCATTACAAAAGTGAAGTATTTTTTGTCAGCAATTACAAAAATGATTTTGATAATTTTATAATAAAAAAAAGAAAACAAGGCAACATTGGACAAAATAGCAGGAAGCATAAAGAAACTTACAATCTAACTTTTTGTTTTGATTGCTAATTCACGCTCGATACGACATAGGATATTGAGTTTGGACTTCATTTTGATAGTTTAATAATGCATGGGCTAAATGAAATTGATGTTTTTGAAATCAGATGGGTAAATGTTTTTAAATAGATTTAAGACATTGTGAGAAACACAGCATGCTATAGGATGCTTTAAAACACATATGCCAGCCAAAGTTATTTACTTTGATCATGAGCATAACAGTTAACTTGACCGTTGGTTAAAAACGAAAATGCAGATAAATGAAACTGCACTATATACAATAGGGGGTCACAAAATCTGGTTTTGATATATCTATCTGGCTCCACGTGTTTCATGACAGTACACGCGAGTTAGACTAGCACGCACACAGATCCCACATCCAAAGCCAAATTTTGCTACTTCCTATAATTTAAATTAAGGAGCTCCTGACTCTAGTTTAAAATAGGACTTTTTGGTCCATGGGGGCAAAATATCACTACTGAGTGACTGCTATGTGTACTCCTGTGTGGGGTTGGTAGTCATCACTGAGAGCATCTTGCATTTCGCTGGATGATAGGAAACTTAGGTTATCGAATGAGCAGTCGAGTACAGAGTCCAACTGGGTTTCGGATGTGGCATCAGTGGATGGTGTTAGCGGCATCCACGCATCACTCGGTTCTTCTTCTATCGTCTGCCAATCTTCATCCCAGGATAAGTTTTGATTGATTTCTCGCTCGTCCACAGGTAGCAGAGCACTAGTGTCAGCATCGGTTACATTGAAAATCTCAGTTACTTTTATTTCATTCTTTTCGTCCAAATAATAGTAAGAGATCAGTGCATCCTGCTTCTGCGTTACTTCCAAAATCTGATCGAAGGTGTCCACCTGAGTTTCCCAATCATTGGGTTTATGGGCTTCCATATGCATTGCGGCATTGGCAATGTCCACTGCCGTGCGCTCTTTTTCATCAGCACTAATGGCGGAACTCAGTGGACCACCGTCCAAGTGATCTTGATGGCTCGATTGGGCAGGAACGTTTACCATGAAATCAAAATTAACCCTTCCAAGCACTCGCTCAACCGAAGAAGCTTGCCTCGACATGTTGTCATCCAGGGGCAACATGCCTTTCCTGAAACTTGGGTTCGCTGGTTGCTGGTAGGATGGCTTGATGGTGAAACCATTGACCAATTCGTAATCATACTCTGTGAGAGCCAACTGACAAGTGAACCTGGGGAGAAAAGCAATCGATATTGGGGATTTATACTGCTATACGGAATTGAAGCATAAAGATAAAACTTATCAACGTACTTGGCACTGTAAATGTGGCGGTTTGTGTTGAACTTGTTGATGACACTTCTAATCCTTATTATGAGCCTTTCGACTATTGCTACGGCATCCTCTCGTAGTTTTGGCAAAAGCTGGATCAACCTGTATGACGTGAATTCCTTATTAAGAGCGCAAATTTGGGGTAGAATTGACAAGAAGTGGTAAAAAAACTTACTTAACGCATATCACATATGCTATGTCTAATGGAAGGACATAAGGCAAGGTGAAGACTGAGAGAACCCTCATTGATTTGTGCTTAAATATCCAGTTAAACAGTCCCTTGTTCATTGAGGCACATGCTTCTTCAAGGACTGTTGAGAAAAAGTCATTTCAAATGAAACCTTTCTCCGCTATTGTACCATTAGCTCTGTAAAGCAGGGTCCACTCAACAAATATTGTTTGACATGGGTCCACAATCTCCCTTAGTTGTTCTTCAGTTCAAATTTAAGAAAGCCAGCCAAATGCCATTTTAGTATATTATGGTTTGCTAGGTGCAGATGTAAACTACATCAATAAATGTTAAAATTATGGATGCCAGCAAAACTTCAGTGTGGACTCGTCTTTACAGTGTAAATTGCACCTCAATCTCACCAATGAGCACTGCATCAGGGAGATCTTCCAGAAGAGCCACTTCCTTTCTTTGGCTACAGCCCCTGCAGTCGAGACGCTGTAGATTGGCCTTGTTCGCAATGTTGTCATCAGAATCTGACGATGGCATATTGACACTAGTTTCACTTAGCTTAAGGGTCGAATGTAAGGCAATGCAGCGGGTGCAAGATATCAAACCTGTACAAGAAAAACAAACATTAAATATACTAAAAATGTGCCGTTAGACGCATTCAACTAAAAATTACATGGCATTCTAATTTGTAATTTTCCTGACTAAATTTGGAAAGTACAAACTTGTATCAGACAGCCTGAATAAAAGTCTTTAATATAATGTTGTACATAGAGAGAGGAGCTTTGTTGGAAATTCAATAGATTAATATACCACAAGGGAATGCTGCACAGAAATAAAAAAAGGAAAAGCACGATTTCACATATGACCTATGACATGTTTGCTTTTCAACCACTGCTTTTAAAATCCCTCCCAATGCAGTTGCTAAGGCATGGCATCGCTTAACCTTCACCAAGTTAATAATGAGAGCGATGACACTTGAATAGATAAAGGGTCACCAGCACATTTATTTCCTCTAATGTGAAAAACATTTACTCATTTTCAGTACATGTCAAGCATCTTCTTAATTTTACACACGTGAACTGTTCATTTGCGAACTTTTGGCATTCCAAAGAAGCATTAATTGTATTGCTTACTATTTCTTTGTAAGAATCTGAGGGCATCATCAAATCCTTGCTTGCACATTTGGCTCAGGATTTCAGGATGAGGCGGGAAAAGAACTCTCACGAAACGATACAAGTTCTGCGTTGACAGCTAAAAATAATAGCAAATTAGTTTTCCAAACGAATAATATTTCTCAAATTCACACGAACGTTTTTTTTTAACTTACCTCAATACTGGTGTTGGCCAAATTCACCTGAAACAAGTTATAACTGTCGTCCCGTGGGCAGATATCACACTCGCCGCAGAATGGTGATACTGTTATAGTGTCATTATCTAGCACTGGCAAGTTGTCACTATAACAACCATCGATGTAACGCTGAAATTAGAATCAATTCCATTTAAAATTTTTATACTAAAGATTGAGCCTGAAAACAGCATTTTATAAAAAAGTTTTAGGCTATTTGATTCATTCTTTTAACATAATTATTAGAATGCTAATAAGTATTTAATTTTACAAGCTAGCTTTAAAATACATACCACGCCACGATATGATGGTGGAAAGATGCCCGAAAATATAGGAATAAAACTACTGCATATCAAAGCCTAGAAAAATATAAAAATACATTAAGTGCAAAATAATTAAAAATGAAGCATTTAGTAATGGTTTCAATGAATATTGCCTATGATAATTAGTGAGACCTAATCATAGTTGTAATGAACGTAGTTTAGATTAGTTGCAAAAAACGCAATATCTTTCATGCTCAACCACTAAAGGAAGGTCGAAATAATTATATGAATTCGTATAACATTAACACTTTTATAAAAAAGTTTAAGTCCATGAAATTATATTCAGTAAAAATCTTTTCGCTATTTAATATCTCAAATTACATTCAAACTCGTAAAAATCATCA
This sequence comes from Xestoiulus laeticollis, assembly GCA_034698905.1. Lineage (NCBI taxonomy): Eukaryota > Metazoa > Arthropoda > Diplopoda > Julida > Julidae > Xestoiulus > Xestoiulus laeticollis. The sequence goes on along the minus strand of JAQGCC010001265.1, from coordinate 346 downwards.
CCGAAGGTCTGCACATAGTATACTTGTTTATTCGTAGTTTTCCGTGTTGGAATGACTGTCACCTTGCATTTATCACAATAATGACCTAATAAGAAACAGCTATCGAATAATGTACTGCTTTGCTAGTGAAGATTGACATCCTATCTACTGTATTTGACCAAATTTTTTAACATGTCTGGTTGTCATGCAATAAGGTTTTTGAAGTAGAGATTAATTTATTCTAATACAAGTAATCCCTTTAACACCCTATTTTCACATACTTCCTATTTCCTAATACCCTGGACACACTATGAAGTTAAACTAGTTTATCACTAAACTCGATTATCTTTCTCAAAGCTGGTTATCT
>JAQGCC010001264.1:0-25110 GCA_034698905.1 Xestoiulus laeticollis | reverse complement strand
AATGTACGAGGATCTAGCAATGAAATAAAAAAAAAATATTTTGATAAAAGATATACTGTGGTATACAACCCCCTAAATTTTTTTTTTGTCTGGGGGTTTGAAAGATAGGATCCTACAATGTCTTTTCCCAATGAAGGCTTTACCAAACCGTGGGTGAGTCAATTCGTTTTCCTTATCATCGCTTGCACGTGCCAGGTGCTAAACAAACACTTAAAAAACGGCGGTTGTTTTGAAATGTTTGTTTAGCACTTGGCAATTCCAATCGATCAATTTCGGTGCTCTTTTTGTGCATACCGTCCATGCATTGTTGTTGTGCTGTGATTCTAAGGTAAGTATAATTTCATAAAACTTTTGAAATAGCTATTGCCCTAGCCCACATCCTGGCCAGTTTCACCAGACGATGCCGAAAATATCAAGTAACACTTGCAGGTAAGCTAGGTGCCATAGATTAATAACTTACATCTTAATCTATGTAGGTGCCATGCATAAATGATATATCACGCGCTTGTGTTGGGGAGGGGGGTCCAGCTTTTTGTGACAGATTGTGTTAATTTTATATAAATTAAAATATATATTATTATAAAAAATTCATGATTTAATAACCTTGTGAGATTTATTTATAATTTTAAACATTATTAAATGTTGGGTTTTTTTGCTTGGGAAGGGGGGGAATTAAGAGTTTGTGACATAATTAAATAGGGGGGTCTAAATTGTGACGGTCCATGACAGGGGGAGGGGGTGGTCTAAAAAGCTCTATTTTTGCGTGACATCATTTATGCATATTTATGGCCCCTATTGCATGAGAAAACATGATTTAAAAAGGAGACAATAGAAAACTGAAATTTGCAAAAATATTTTGATCAAACTTGTTATTTTATGTAGCGCATTTTGATTTTTTGATTACCCCCCTCCCTCCCCCTCGTCACACATCACAAATGTGTAATTCCCCCCCTTGTGCGTGACATCATTTATTTACGGCCCCTTTGTTTCAAAGGGTAGCTTAGCTTTGAAAATTAGATTTGCAGGAAAGGATTATACTTGTATATATCAGTACTTTAATATACATGAATGTAATGCAGTAAATGTACTATATTTCCCTTAATACTGAATAAACCAACATGGAGGTCACGAAACTACAGATTTACTATATTAATATCGAAAATAACATCAACTTACTATACTTTTCTAATATTTATAAGTCCGATACCATACATACAGTAATTACGGTAATTAATTAATGATTTGTTGCATTGTATTAATATATTTTAATTAAAATATAATAAGTCCAATGTCACTAATACACACAGAAAAAAAGATGGGTTAAAATTTAACCAAAAGTTTGTGCTACATTATATACATGTATACAATGTAATTACCAACATTGGGTTGAATTTAAGTGTAACCAAATATTGGATTAAAGTTACTCAATGTTGGGTAGCAGTTACCAACACAGGTTTTGGTTAAAATATGCCCAGAATTGAGGAAATGTGAGGTTTGTGCCATTTATAATCTTTTCGATATTTAACAATAAAAAACAATTTTTTCGGTTTTGTTTATGTCAAAAAACATTAAAAATGCAACATACATGTATTTCTTTGTGCATCTTAATTATGATAATATTTGAATTCTTGAATGTACAATTTTGCATGTACAGTGTACATGTACATGTTTACAGATGTACACAACCTCTAGCATGTACACGATGATGACATACTATATAGTATGTGTACAGTTGTACATATGATGTGCAGTCATCACTTTAGCTAAACCTTCATATAGCACATCCCTCCAATTCTTGAATGTACAATTTTGCATGTACATGTTTACAGATGTACACAACCTCAAGCATGTACACGATGATGACATACTATAGTATGTGTACAGTTGTACATATGATGTGCAGTCATCACTTTAGCTAAACCTTCATATAGCACTTCCCTCCAAATTGCACACCCCATGGTTAGGCCCCAAGCATGTGCACTATTCACAGGTTTCACAGTACAATTTTTAAAAACATGCATGGAATGTAAAAAAATGTTGGAAGATTTTCTGCAGGGACTGCTGTAAGTTTTCTTGCAAAGTAGGACATATGCACATATGGAAATGACGCCATGTCGAGTACGATGATAAGTAGCAATTAAGAATGGAGCTTGAGATACATGTACGTAATCAGTGTTATTTCGAAATCGTGCGGTAATAGTGGAGCGTGTTCTTGGTCATGAGTTAATATGGCCCTGTTACTTTCTTTCTGTTCAAGGTCAAGGTAATTTCAGGCGGAAGACGTAACCCGTTTATGGTTACCCGGTTCTACCTGAGGCATATGAGAAAGGCAAAAAAGGTGCGCCGCTGCAGAGTACATCAGGAATTTGAAAAAAATATACAAGAGACACCGACGTTCAATATGATCAATGTTATCTATCGAACTATTGAAAATGATACCTTTATTTCAAAATCAATGTCAAGGTACTTTGACTCTTGAATAGACAAGATCAGGGCTGTTTGCTTCAGGTTTTTTCCACTAAAGTTCAGTGTCTCTTGAATGGACACGAGCCATTTTTTTTTTCCTTTTTCCTGAGTTGAGAGGGAGAAAGGCCCCTTAAAGGGGCACCAAATACCTGGTCAATTGAGGTCAGTTGGTAGCAATTCGTGGAAGTGTTTTTCCATTATATAATTTCCTGTTGGCCTATTGCACGTAAACCGCGTTTTTTTTTTTTTTTTTTTTTTTTTCGTATTTGCACAAGTGCCCCATATAAACTTTAAATGGTGTGTAGATATATAACCTCCATTTGTACTTTTAAAATTTTTTCCAAAGACAAGTACATGAATGATTTTTTGGATGTCATATTCGGTTCCCAAAATTTGCAATGAGTATATACAGTGTACATGTACATGTACATAGATTATGAATCAAAGGTATTTTCTATTCTTTTGAGTAAATTTGTTGGATATCAGCTCTTAACCTTTCCAATCAAAGGTTCCTATCTTAACTTACAAGAAGTTTTTACTACAATTGTTAAGGTCTTTTGGAAATACAATGCTATAAATTGAAAATAACATAAAATGAAAATTCTGGACCCATAAATGCAGTGCAACTCAACACATATTAATACCTCTCTCCACTACTAAGAAATTTCCCTTATCTTCAAGCTGTTATTTTACAAAAATAACTGGAATGCGGATAATCCCCAATTTATTTTTATTAAATTAAAGTTTTAATACTCTGTAAGACTATGCTGGCAAAACTTAGTACGTTAGCTCCATTAAATTAAGCGGACAATGGCCTTTGCCCATAGCTTTCATTTTTTTGGTTCATATCTCGTATTTTGTATTTTTATTTATTATACGTTTTTTGTTTTAAGAAATACATGTATATATTCCCCCAAATCGAAAGTCAGTTTTTTTTCCAGAAAAAGCGCAATTTTTTTACAAAGCTTTCCATGCTTTGTAATTGCATAATGTGTGGCCCAACAATATATTATCATACGTGACTGCATATATTTTTGATTCTGGTGGACCATTTTTGCTCAACTAGTCTGGTTACGAACAGGTTTTTAAACTTTCTTGGCTATACGTAAGAAACTAAACTATTTTGAAAATGGTGGCCATTAACCTCGTTCCCCCCTTTATGTTCACGTTTGTGGTAAAAGTTTAAAAAACAACAAAAAAAAAAACTCGGTTCTCTCCATCCGTCAAAACACTGGAGTGGAGTTGACTAAACCCCCTACTAATACATATATACCGGAATGAATGCGCATTAAATAGCAGGTATATAAAGTTTTAACATAGGTGGTTAGTCAACCTGGATAAACTAAAAAAAATGGAGGAATGACTTGGAATTTATACTAAAATTCACTAGATTTGAATGAAGTTCACAAAATAGGGTTACAATGTTGTAGAAATTGAAGAGATCTACTAAAAGTGTATGGTTTTCAAAAATTCCCAAGCATCAGAAACAACCTGTTTAAATTCAAACGTTTGAAAAACAATTTTTATAAGTTCTTTGCTCGTCATACATATAGGTTTGTCTGAATAGCAGTCTCTTTATATAAACATGCTGATTTCAAGTTCTTTGACTGTTCAACCTATGCATATTTTTTGATAGTTTAGCATATTCACAAATAAATGCTTTTATAGGGATGGGTTCATGGTAATCTTTTGTGGATAACAATGTATTACGGGTGGTCGGTGCAGTTTGTTGACATCTTTTCTTTTAACCCTACAAGAGTAGTCAAGCAAAATAACTTTAGCATATTTTTGCTAAATTTTTTGTTCCATGCAGACTTTCAATATTTAATACAGACTTTTAATATTGAATATGGCATATTTAATATTTTTTTCAGGATGTAATACCGACTTGTGTTGTCTTCGAAAATGAGTTTTCAGTTATTGCAATTTTGAATATCTATAAATGCTATTTGCATATTTGATACAGTCCTAATTACATGTACAGTACATTGGATTCGATTTGCTTCTTGATATTCAAAGATGCAAAAAAAATGAAAATTAAATTTCAGTTTCATAAAAATTAAAGAATCTGTCAAGTCATGATATGCACTATATGTGAAATAAAATAGTATATACATTTACGTCTATTTTTTTCTATATGCCATTAATTTGGCATATAGAAAAAATTAGATGCAAATGATAATACATGTAATTTTAAATTTTTAAGAGGGCTACTTGGAACTCGAGTACATTTTAGCCTAATGTTTTGAGCACCTTTAATCTAACACCGAATCGTTTTAGCCTAATGTTGCATCAGATACTTAAAATACTGTATCAAATTATCTCATATAAGAGCAAAATAGTGAAGAGGAATTGACGCAATTGCTACACATACGTGAAATATACTACACGAGAAAAACGCTTGTCATGTTAATTAGTTTTTGTTAAAAACAATTAATCCGAAAATTTACTATTGTAGCTTTGCCTTGTGACGCGGTATGGGTCAGTGAAACTTGAAATTGAAATAGTCAAATTTGTCATATTTTTTCCTCATTGATGTTTATTTTTTAATAGCAATTCCGTCTCTGCTTGCATTCGGTCAATAGCCTCCACCATTTAATATTCGCTCGTTTGTCTATGTGCAGGAATCTTATAGCATTTTTCCTGTTACAAATCTTGCTTTAACCCTTTCACTTCTCTATGACGTTTGCATTTTGTTGGCAGGTAATGTGGGGGAGGAAGGAAAGTGTTGTAACCGGTTTTCTTTTAGATATTCAAATGGGTTCTTCAACACTTTGAAAAAAGTCGTTGGTAAAACTAATGCAATTTGAAAATAATGCATTATTTCATGCTTGATGTAATTATTAAGCTCAATTAATACATCTAACGCCTTCAATTTGTATTCTTTGAAGTACAATGGAAAAATTCCATTTTGTTAAAAAGTGTACTTTTTACTCCTTAATCTAAGTTATTAACACTGCATTTTATCATGGTGCCAAAACAACTCAAACTTTATAAAATAATTCGTACATGTATTGGGAGCTTGGCATCAATGGGCATCCTTTATTTGTATTTCAAAGCAAATATTCTGACTCCATATGTTGGGAGATTTACCAAAAATTTATTTTAATGTAGTCCTATATCTGATTCTAGACACCATGCAGATATATGCAATGTACTATTCAACATAAACATTTACATACGCATAAGTTCAATATGAAAATTGGTATAATCTTCTCAGACATGTCCAGTCTTCGTTTATTCATTCTAATCTACCAAATATGCCGAAAGCAATCTTTATTTATTTATTAAGCTATAAATATTAAATTTCAAAAATAAATACACTTATCTGTGGATTAACAATATCAAAGTTGTTTGCTAGCTATCAGTATGAAAAATATTTTTTTTATTTGGGAAGTTGAGAAATTGCCTGTTTCTAAAGTTAAGTTTTGGGGTAAAGGACACAAAACAGTCGATTTCTTTTCATTGTCCAAAAAAATGTGGACATGGTGCAGATTGTCTTGTCAAACCAGGCAAGGATTCCTTATTGTCTGACCGTAATGAATTTTCCCTCCTTTCGGTTCGTGAAAATAGCCATTAAGAGTGCGAGTGAACTCTTATGTATTTTTTTTTTCAACGTATACACTGTACAAAAAAATCGAAAGTGTACAAAAAGTATAGAGACGAGATCTTGACCTCCTCTGCTTCAAAGATGTTTTTCTTTCCTTGGTTTTCATTTTATACCCGCGATACCTCCAAAATATGTTTTGGATCAATGCTAAACGTGCTGGTAAGGAAAAAACGCTGCTATGTTACGGGAATTGTGTGTCAGTGACCGAGAAACCAGAAAACGTGAGCAATCTCAAGCCTTCTGATTCTTCCAATGCCCAAGAAGCTGTAGAAAAGACACCTCTTACAAACTACTCGACTACCTTTGTGTTCAACTGGTGAATAAGGAGGCGGTAAACCACATTTGATATTAAAAAAAACTTGTGAACATATTAAATTTGTATAAAAACATACTTATGGAAAAAAATATGTCTGCATGTTTCCAAAGTTAATAAAAATCCTCTCATCAATTTTATTCTCCATAGTATATCTCATCTCTGGCCACATTGTGTGCAAGTATAAGTCTTAAGACATGTTTGTTAGCTGTATAATTTTAAGACTTAGACTTGAGATTTTTTGTAAAACAAGTTTTAAACTAAGACTTAAAAGCACTAAAAAGTTCATGTCAGTCTTATTTTTGAAATGTATGGAGCAACATATTTGTCAACGAGACCTCATGTGAAGCCTCATTTTTGGAAGTTCTGTGATGTTGCAATGGATATTCTTGTTATTCCATCAACCTCTGCACCACTGGAAAACTACTTTTCTCAATTTGGAAAATCGCCTTAAGTTTTAAGTGAAAATAGTTTGGTAGCAGAACTGTTTTTATACAACTTTTATTAATCTCACATTATTTTAGTATCACATTAGCTTCACGTCACCATTGTAAACGTTAGATGTGTGAGTCATTTATGAATAGATTAAATTTATCTTTTACATTTTTGAATAACACTTCTTCATTCTTCTTTGCATTTGGTCCTTATTTTTAAATTCACGTGTGATGTTTCACATAAATCAGAGGTGGTCTTCTAAATGAAATAATCGCAGCTTTGTTCTCTGTTCTCTCCTATTCTTAAGAATAGGACACTTTTAGACACTTTTTACAGATGTCAGTGTAAAGATTAAATACATTTTTCAAATTAACTCCAGATTTAAGACTATGACTTCATTTATGATCATGTATTAAGACTTAAGACTAAGACAAACACCTTAACAAACTTTATATATTACAAATTTTAGTATTGAAATTTCAATAATTCCAATTGAGAAAATTAAAATTGTGTCATATCTTCAGTCATAGACGTTATAGTTCCATTTTAATAATTGGTATAATTTGTGCATACAAACATGACAAAATACTCTTATGCAAACATGTATTTACATTGTGAACATTTGTTATGCAATTAATCAGCTATTACATGTACATTAATGGGATAAGGTCATTCTGTTGCACATTTATAATAATTACACAAAGCCAGAAATCTCCCCATGGGTTTTAAGATATATCAGCACTTGTATAGTGACTTGTCATATGAGACAAGACACCCTCAAATCAAATAAAAACAAACAGAAAAGTGCTTTCACAAGACAGCACATTGCATAGTTGGTATACCAATTCCCTCCCCCACGTATCTGGGAATTTCCAGAAGGGGGGCATTGCCCCCTTTGTCCCCACCAGTTCCTACGACACTAGCTGTACCAGAGACGCACTAAGTTTCACATATGACGCTTTTGGTTAGTACAAATTTCTCCAAAGTGTGTATAAAATTGGTTATGTGATGTGAATTTTGCAGTTAACACGATTTTCCAAATGTAATGCTATACTATAAATTGCTTGTATAGCTGTAGTAAACATGCTGCAATCTACACATTAATAACCAGATAATAGCCGGAATTGATTTGAATTTGAGATATGAACTGATGTCGCATCCTGCACATTAAAGATCACAATGACATTCTTTGCTTTGAGATGCATCCCTGGATATGACGTTAAGGAAAGTAGTTTGATCTTACTATAACGATAAACATAAGAAGGATATCCTTAGATAATTGAAAAAGGGATGAAACAAAAACAAATCTGGATTCATATTTACTTTTATTGATTATCATATCCACAAGTTTAATTTTGAATTATCTTTCCGGTGCTTCTATTGATATGTTGGCTTTGAATATCATGTTATTGTTTGCTGTTTATGCTTTCATTTGCGACATATTTCATATAGGTCATTTCCGAGAGCATAAATCGAATATACTATGCGTGTTCATGTCAACAATATGTACTCGCTATAGCATCATTTCCCGTAAGGAATATTAAGGGAAACGTCATCCTTGATTCAGGTTGAAACCTAGGGTTGTGTTTCATTGAGAACATATTGTTGTGAGCAGCTATTATCATATGTCGTTTTAACTTAATTGATGGAGTAACTACTGAACTTTTATTTACGTCATGGATGGCATCACGTGCTTTTTACGCATTGTATTAATGGCGAGAGCATTTTACTTAATTCAGTTTTCATCTTTTTTCATTCTTTAATACTTAAAAAAAGTTAACAGGGTATATAATAAAATGTGTAAGTATATGGCAGTGAAGGGGTTTATTACCAATTTAATTACATGTAGGGCCATATATTGCCCTTGTTAAAATGGTAACATTACTTTCATATACGATAGTTAATGTGCAATTCTATAATCTTATAAAGTTAATTTCAACCCATTAATACCAACTCATCCTATACTTGCATTGGAAAAAATACTAACATTATGCACTTTTCAATAGTTTACTGACCTCATTTAGAATGAATTTTTCGCCATGTATTTTATGAAAGAACTTTACTGGAAAGCTTGAACCCAAAAAAAGTTATTTTGAATTACATTTGGATTTTTACGTTCCATTTTGGGTATCTTTTTTACAAAATACACCCGGAATCTCAAAACTCTGCATAAGCGGCGGACAATTCATAATTAATGAGGCAAGTTAAAGTTTACCTTCAAAATCATTTATATAAAAAAAATAAGAACTGACGAGTAAATTCAGTATACAATTTAAAACAACTTATCAAGCATCCGATTTTAATGCTTTCTAAATATGAGAATCCTAAATTTCTACAGAAAATGTAATCCTTTTACGGATTATTTATTCTATATTAGATAAATGAAAATTTACTATAATACTAATTTCTAAATAACACGAAAATTGATTGAAGTAGCATTGGCAAAACCTTCCTCCTCCAATAGCAATTCAATTCAACTCAGTACCCTATACAATCAACAAACAAATGACGATATTTTTGTATTATAAAACGATATTTCATAGAATCTTAAAATTTTACCTAAAATTCAGCACATATAAAAGTATTCATTCCATATGATGTTAGTTAAATTTTAATTTCTAATATAACTAACTAAAGTAACATTTTGGAAACAATGCCATTACATACAATGTGTTAGACCTGAGCCTTATTGAAACATTGAATTGAAATCATTTTAATTGAGTACCAACATGCACTCATTGAAGATTAAAACAATCATATATATCGAAATTTCAGATAATCTTAAAATTCTACGTAAAATTCGGTGCTGTGACAAATTATTCATTCTATACTTGATTCAAGTAAAATTTTAACGTCCAAATAACTTGTAAATAAACGAAAATTGACTAAAGTAACATTTTGGTAGCATTGCCATTATACAATTAATTTAGACCTCCATATCGATACATTGCAATTGTAATCATTTTAATGTTCCCAAGATTTATTTTTTTAAATCTTAAATCGATATTTCAAAGCATCATAAAATTCTTCATAATATGCAGAGATATGGCAAACTATTCATTCCAAATAATGCAAGTTAAAATAATTTCTAAATAAACGAAAATTGAAGTAACATTTTGGTAACGTGCCATTATACAATTAATTTAGACCTCCATATCGATACATTGCAATAGTAATCATTTTAATGTTCCCAATTTTTTTAAATCATAAAGCGATATTTCAAAGCATCATAAAATTCTTCATAATACGCAGAGATATGGCAAACTATTCATGTGTTAGACCTGAGCCTTATTGAAACATTGAATTGAAATCATTTTAATTGAGTACCAACATGCACTCATTGAAGATTAAAACAATCATATATATCGAAATTTCAGATAATCTTAAAATTCTACGTAAAATTCGGTGCTGTGACAAATTATTCATTCTATACTTGATTCAAGTAAAATTTTAACGTCCAAATAACTTGTAAATAAACGAAAATTGACTAAAGTAACATTTTGGTAGCATTGCCATTATACAATTAATTTAGACCTCCATATCGATACATTGCAATTGTAATCATTTTAATGTTCCCAAGATTTATTTTTTTAAATCTTAAATCGATATTTCAAAGCATCATAAAATTCTTCATAATATGCAGAGATATGGCAAACTATTCATTCCAAATAATGCAAGTTAAAATAATTTCTAAATAAACGAAAATTGAAGTAACATTTTGGTAACGTGCCATTACAATTAATTTAGACCTATCGATACATTGCAATAGTAATCATTTTAATGTTCCCAAGATTTATTTTTTCAAATCATAAAGCGATATTTCAAAGCATCATAAAATTCTTGATAATATGCAGAGATATGGCAAACTATTCATTCCAAATAATGCAAGTTAAAATAATTTCTAAATAAACGAAAATTGTAGTAACATTTTGGTAACGTGCCATTACAATTAATTTAGACCTCCATATCGATACATTGCAATAGTATAATCGTTTTAATGTTCCCAAGATTTATTTTTTAAAATAAAGCGAAATTTCAGAGCATCTTAAAATTCTACCTAAAATTCAGAGATGTGGCAAACTATTCATTCCAAATGATATTAGTAAAAATAATTTCTAAATAAACGTAAATCGATTAAAGTAACATTTTAGCACCATTGCCATGTCAAAGGGTTCAGACCCCGTTTATCGAAACACTGCAGTTGGAGTCATTGAAATGTTCCCTAAAGCAAGCATTCGCTCTGAACTCAATTTTTTATGAGAATTCACTTTCAGTGAGAGCATAAAAAAATGTAGAAAAAAAAGCTGTGTGTCACGGGCATTGCAGGGTTGGCATTGGCCTAGAGAACGTCGGAGGGCGCTGTTTTCACCTCTTTGAAAGCGTGCAAAATGCTAATGGGATCTTCCTCACTTTTGCTCGCCGTGGCCTAGACCTCTATGGAGGAGGAAGGAAAGAAGAGTCGACTATTCGACACACTGACTGGCAGCGGGGCGGGCGGACTGGCTTCACCAAACTCACTCTCAATTTCTAGCCAGGCAATGAGAATAGAGGCTATGAGAACAGCGGGCCAGTGGCTACACTGGAGCACTCCTCTACTACTATAGGAAAAACGCACTTGTCACTAAGACGGGACACACACATGGGACATCGTGACACGTTGCGGACGAGACATTATCGCGAGTGAATAACAATACTTTTTTCGACCCTGAAACTTGGAAACTTTAATTTTTTCGGGTGCCATACCCTCACCCCTATCATCCCTTTTTTTTTTTTCAAGACATCGATTTTTGCCACCTTCTGGGTGGCGATGCGACTCTGGCACAGTGGTGGTAACCCAGCGTCGCCACTTGGACGTTACCGTTTCGTGGGCGCAGGCGCCCCGTTTTAAATCGGACCCACATTTTCTTCAATTTCGTATTTTGTATTTTTTGATTCTTTTTCCAACGTCGAATTTGAATGGAAGTACAGCCTAAATTCATACGATTTTCTTTTCAAATTTCGGACTTTGGACTATAACGCGCTCTGGAGAAAAACGTCTTGGGAAGTGAGACGAAGGTCACACTGCCATCCGTCCAAATCTTTAGAAAACGAAGACTTGCAAGTGCCTGAAAATGCCAAAAATCTTTCTCGTCCGCAAGTTGCGGCATCATATGAGGGAGAACGGAGGAACACCTTTGACCACCACTGCCCTCCTTGAGATCCTGGCCGGCCAGGAGGCACCTCCATCCCCGTCGCCTTCAGTCTTGTCCACGGGATCCGCCTCGTCAATTGCCGTCACAGACCTGTCTGAAGACTCCGATCAACCTCTTGCACTTTCACTCAAGAGGAAGTCCAGTGGATCCGATAATGGTAAACTCAATTTTTGTATATTTTAAACTATGTCCATTAAGCGAAAGTGTGATGTTGGTTTCGTCGCCTGCACATGACCTAAAAACGTCTCATTAGTCTTGCAAAAGTTGGAATTTGTGTCGTGCATGTTGAGATTCTGGATTCAGATCTGATGCACTAATGTGTAATGCTAACATTCTCCAATCTATATTAAAATTCAACTTGGCCAACTCTTATATCAGATCCAACAGGTCGATGGTGATCCCAGATTCCAGCATACGACCTATTGACTTCTTAAAGGGTCTTGCAAAAGTTGGAATTTGCATTGTGTAGATTCTGCCATTGAATTGAAGATTATCTAATTTTATATTTTTTTAACAAAATTTGCATAACTCTTACATCTGAGCCAACAGGTCGATTGTGATCCCAGACGCCAGCACGTAACTTAAATAAATTCTAAAAGTCACTATTTGTACATAAAATATTAACCTTATACTGTATAAGGTTCTACATGTATATACAAGCTCTCACCACTTGTAGTGTAATAATAATAATAAATAAATAAATAAATAAGTATATGATGCCAAGTGCAAGTTATATGAATTCCTCTAATGATTTTTTTTAAATTTATCAATTTAAGTTTCTGCAGAAATGCAACATAATCGATTCTGCAGAAAATGCAACATAATCGATTCTGCAGAAAATGCAACATAATCGATTCTGTAGAAATGCAACATACTTGATTTAGTAGAAAAAGTCACCATAATTCTGCAGACGACCAGCCGGCTGAATTCTGCAGAATTCTGATAGATCTTTTTTGTTTGGGCACCTTTACCTTCTGAACTGACTGTAAATCTAAAACATTAGAATTATTCATCATACAACACATTATTTTATCTGGACCTGCATGTCCTTTCCTGGAAATTGGTGGACATTTTCTGGCTATTAAAATGTTATCGGTGTCCAGGGATCCAATTCAAGCACCAGTCGAAAAAAGATTAAAGAAAATAAGATTGAAAAAAGGTTAAAAAACACTGTTGCTAGATTGTTGATGCGATGCCCTTCTTGCATGCTTCTTGGCCGCCTTCTTGCATCCCAAATGCGGCGACATCCGTTGCACGCCTTCCGCATTTTTAGCCCTGCAAAATGAGGAAATAGTCTTCCAGTGAAAAGATCCCGGGTTATTTATATCTTTTGCCTGCCTATCTTTACATCTGGTTAGCAAAAGGTCTTTGCATCCACACCGGGTTGTTGTCAACCGTAATTCCTTTCTTATCATTTGTATGAGCGACAAGTATAGTTGACGGAATAAAATCATTGCAAAAATTGCAGTTTTTTTTACTTCCCTCTAAAGTACTGAATGCGAAATTTGCAAAAACAGTGCAATGCAGTTCTGGCATTTCTTGCAAAGTCACCGTTGTTCCATTAAATTTAACAGGAGTTTAAGATAATTCAGTGTTAATGCGCAGGATGTATACATGCAGTTGTATCTGCCGCCTTGTCTGTCAGAGTCAATATCAAGGTCATTGGAAAGAGGCTAAGGCTGTGAGCTACAATCTCGTCCAAAAATTCCGTCATATTTTAACTGCTCTTCTTGTTGCCAAGCCAGCTACTCGTTTGCTGTACCTAACCTCATTAAGGGCCCCTTCAAATTATTGCATTTTTTATTAAAGACAACTTAGTCTTTACAGACTTCATGGTACATTGCAATGTGCCGTTTATACAAGGTCCATACAAGGTTTATACATTACTTCCTGAAATGAAAAAAAAAACATAGTACACGTAACCTCAGATGGTGTTAGGACAATTGCGCACAAGGACATTTTCCCACACCCAACTTATGCCAGGTTTGGTTAGGTGTAGGGTCTTTTGCACAACTGTCCATCATTTTGTAAATTTATAACGTTTTGAGTTTTTCAAATTCTTACTTTTCCCATTTGTTTATTCATTGACGATCCTTATATGGCCCTAAAGTTTACCAAAACAGTCCTGTAAGAGGTCATCCTCACATTTACAAGAACTGATGAAGGCTACACGTCTGGAATGATGGACAATGTTAAGGATTGTTGTTTTGAATCAGAGTATTTGTGGTCAAATCCGGGATAAATAAATCTCAGACAGTACTGCTTGACCCAGACAGACAACAGGAATAGGTTTAGTCGTATTTGACCCAAAGGGGCACCTGCAAGTTCAAGAGGTCAGAGCTGGTGTCCCATATTTTCTTCCCCTCCCCCCTCTCATTACATTACTTTGTTGATGATGTTCTTGCAGCTAGTGGTCCATTTGCTAAGATTATAAGCGACCCAGTTTAAGCGTAATGTGGCCCTTTGAACTGTAGAGGGATGGAGAGGTCAACTCGACTGGTCTTTGAAGGTATGCCCCAAGAAAGCGTCGCTCTGACCCACTTATGCATGTTGACGGGTTCAGTTTCACCTCCTAAAATTTCCTCGTAATACTAAAAAGCTTGGTCGGAATTTTCACTGTCAAAGGTGAAATTAAGGGGCATAAGGGCAGGGAGAATAGTCACTTTCGAGGTCACAATTCTTGCCTGGGACTGGTTTACGATTTTTTGAGAACGCCAGACGCCCTACAATAAATTCCAGGTGAAACTTTTGGACGAGACAGTAATTAAACTAACGTTTACATGTTGGTCAATTGAAAATAAAAGTAAGGAAAACATGGCAAAAAAATGGAAAAAAAAACAACATTTTTATGTCATAGTTTTTAGGTCATAAAATACACAACATATGCACTATTTGAAAACAAGTACATGTCTGGTGCAAGAACTGCAAGATACGAAAACAGCCTGTTGTAATCATATATCCGCAAATATAAACATGCAACTAAAGTAGAAATATTACCATATCTTGATTATAATTAATTGATTGCAAAAAAATAACTAATTTTCGTATATACCGGATACCTGTTGGTGATTTATTGTACAGTCGTGGCTACTGTCTTTTGACTGGGTACAAATCTCATTGGACTGTGTCGTGCAAAATTGCTTTATGCCTGGTTGAACATTTCAAAGTTGGCATATCCTGCAGTTAGTTGTTGTAAATTGGGTGGAACATTGTATGAAATATACATAAGGGCTTAAGGGCAGTCTAGACTCCAATAAAATTTCCTAACGGAATTTGGGAGTACTTGTACATGACAATATGCCTTCAAAAAAGTTGATTGGAAGTTGTACAGTTTCTGTTACAAAGACCCACGCGTGAGGCGACAACGATATTAGTTGCTTTGATATTTTTTGGCCACTTGAAGGACACATTGATCGTTAATGTGTTATGACCCTCTTTATTTATTTGCTTCACACTCGTTGCATGTAGATTTCTTAATTAAAAATGTTGGCGGAGGCATTAGGAGTCATTGAGCCACCCATCATCGTGTCTTCAGTTTTGGACTGGGCCAATTCACAGTAACGAAGGCTATTTGATGACCATGAATTTTGGACTTTTGTTTGCCAGTATTTTTTTCTCTTCTATATCATGAACAATATTTAATTACGGTTTTCTATCCAACATCAACGTCATTATATATACTTGTTTTTTTTTTTTTGTTGAAAAATTAGTTTGTGAACTACCTTTTTTATCTAGTGGGCCCTGGAGATTTGGAAATATGACCTAGAAATTGTCCGTTTGCATGAGTTTCAAAATTTCTCAACCTTCAGGCTGATGTAATGGATGAGTTTTAGGTGCCATTTATTATGGTTATGACAACCATGTTTAGTTCATTAAATTTCTTATCATGATCTCTGAGGCTCTGAATTTCGTCCATTTAAGAATATCATTCCAAAATATTTTCCAAATCATTATAGATCGATATCAGTATTTTGTTATCTGTGGCTGCTTGCTATACTTGTCCAAAATTGGAATCAAAACTGTAATTATTGATAGGAAAATGCTAACACCTGCTTTGGTTTAACTTTTGCAACTGTTTAATACTTGCAGAATGTTTACCATCTGCTGACAAGATGTTGGTTTAAAAGAAAACGATGGAAAATGATCATAAAAAACTTGTTTTAAGTTTTTCTTAAAAAGGAGTAATCTGCAGTAACTAAATTCTATGTTCAAGAAGAACATGGGAAAATGAAGATGGACAATGTCAGAGTAAACCGGTGTAAACTGATTTACACCATAGTTCAAAAACTCTATAAGTCTGGTGTAGCATTGCTGATGGTGCTCACCTTCAGCTTTTTAGCAATACCTAACATTAAAATTTAATCCACAGGGTTTCCCCAGAATGGAGAACCTGTAATTGACATGAAATAATGGTTTATTTTGAAAAAGTCTGGCATAAATATTACATTTGGCTTTTACAGTGTACATAGCCAGTTACCACAAAAGTCAAGTGATGGTCACTCTGCATCTAACAATGGGGAATTTCTCTTTTAACCCAGTTTTACATAATGTAGGTCTATACATGTAAATAAAAATTAATATTGTTTTTTTACACGATTTTTAACAAAAATAAACTGTTTTGTCTGATGTTTAATGGAACTTATGATAGTATTTTGTGTGATCCCAAGTTGAATTGGCAAAATTGAGATGACCATGGCATTTTCTGAACATTGTAAATTGTGTTCTAAAATAGCTTCTTTGAGCAACAAGTTGTTATAGGGACATTAGGGTAAAACATGCTGAAGCATGGATAATACCATGGATAAGAAAATGGAGAATAGCATGGAAACATTCATGCACCCGCACATAGTGGAAGCAAAGAAGCACACTATACATGTACATGTACATGTATGTGGGTGAATTGAGTAGACACAGGTAGGGCCTACTGTACATGCATGTTTCTGCTATTCTCCATCCTCTTATCCATGATATTACCCATGCTTCAGCATGTTTTTACCCTTAGGATGTTGTCTAATAACTAGAAAAGTCAGGAAAGTTGAAAATGGGAACTTAATTCACTACTGAGTCGTAGGCTACCAATAACGTTATTCAGGCATGTAACGTGCCTTGCATTTTATGGTAAAACAACCAGGAATTGCATAATTGGGTTATCGTCTTTAACTTGTCGGAAGTTAAGTTGAAAGCTGCATTTTTACGGCCTGCATAACTTTACCCTTTTCTCAAAATAAGCACGATTCCTTGGCTGAAGGTTTGCCAATTTCACATTCCCAACGAAATAGGGTTCAACAGGTTTGAATTTAATGCAAATGTCAGGCTCGCTTGTATACCACCAACTTTTTCAGAGTGCGTAACACAATGATGTAACAGCGCCATAATAGAATTATTTTTATCTCCATCGAATGTGGTTGAAATTTCGCGAGTTTCTCTATCCAACCTGATTCGCAAGTTAGGTCATATAATAATGCCAAGTTTGAACATTTTTCAACCAGTGCAGATGGATGTACCTGCCTGTTTCCAAGGCCACTTTCAGGCGGTTCAATTAGTGAAAGGTGAACTAGCGATGCGTTTTTTTTTTCTTACCTTTTTTTTTTTTGGATTTCCGAATCTCCCCTCCTATAGAAAAAAAAATCAAGGCCAAGGTCACAATTCCCTTAAAGGCCCTTAAGACCCCCAAAAAGTAGGATTGCATGGGGACGAAAAAGTGTAAAGGGGAAAACAAGACAAGGGATTGGAGATTATGGCTGGGATAGGGCTATAGGAAAAACAAGGAGGGTTGTGGACCTTGTAGTGGAGTGTCCTATGGGTCCATTTGATATGTAGGTTACTGCGGTGCTCAAGTCCCATGATGGGCCTGTGAATTGCTGCCCCAAGCAGACATTTTTACACGCTTTTGTCAAACCATCCCTATGGGGTAGGGAAACCTAGTTTCATTCATGTAACTTTGGACATTTACTAATAATGCCCTATTACTAAAAATATCGTAATGTTTCAGATTTTCTTGAAATATGCCCTTGTTCAAATTGCACATTTGCATTTGCGTTTACATGTATGTAAGTACAGTAAAACCTGCTAATGGTGACCACCCAAAAAATGGCCAAATTCGGTTACTGTCTACAGGTGGTCACTACATTAGCCTACAGAAAATTTTTATGAAGGAAAATATGCATGTATATATTAAAACTGATTTATAAGAATTAAGTGGTCAATTTGTCAGGTTTTACAATACATTTACTGTAGGCATACATGTATGTATTTTTTTAAATGCAGGTAAACTGCCAAATTCAAAGATTTTGCAAAAATATAGCCTACATGTACGTTTTTGGTTGATGTAAGAAATAAGAGATTTACAAGCTAAAAGTAATTTCTTCTATAATAAAATATTCTACAAATTTCTACTAAGTTTACATGTAGCTAAATACAAAATGTACTGGTTAATAATTTTTACTAAAAGAAAATTACTTTTGCTAAAAATTCTATTTCGGATTTTTGCAAAATTTGATTAAAAAAATAACATGTAAACTGCAGAATAATAACATTTTATGAAAAAAAAGTTTTCCTGTGGATGGCAGTACATGTAATAGGCTACAGGTTTACATTATATGAGCTAAAAATGCATGTATGTGGATAGAATGCTAAAATTCTGCAGTTTAATGGTTTCTATAGCTTCTAACATCACATTAGAACAATAAAAAGTGAGTGTGTATGAATTCTCAGTATGCTACCACGAAGCATGTAACTCTTAAGTTCACTGAAGCACAAACTGTGTGAGCAGGGGGTCTTAAGAGTGGACTTAGCAAGCTCTTATGGGAGATGTGAAGAAAATAGGTAAGGGGATACCAAGGTCCGGCATGTCTGAAGGAAATAAAAGAGAGGGGTTACGGCGAGCCCCCTTGTCCCCAAAATACAGCAAAAGATTTGTGCCTATTGAAAGCGATATTTTTTCTCCTTTCACTATACTTCAACTCACTTTCCCATATGGACAGGTGTCGTGCGTCAGGCAGCAGTCGCAAAATGACAGGTTTTTAGGGGGTTCTGTTATGCAGACAGTCTGCACTTTTCATTGATGATGAGTGCTCTTTTTTATTCCCCCCCCCCCTCTACTTTCTACATATTTTTGCCTTATGCCTACATTTATGTAGACCTTCGTCTTATGTCCTAGTTCTTATTAAAGATGCACCTGCATGGCATGTTACCTCACAGTTTTATGCATAATCAATGTTAGTTGAATGCAATTGGGTGAGCATAGTACTAATCGTGGTGGTAAATAACTTTGAAATTGCTTATGATATGGTGAAATTTGTGAAGTACCTGCATGTTTTGCAATTGTCCAATTTTAACATTATGTTGTCATCAAACAATGTGATTGTGCTGCATATTGTACTTTAGCCAACTAGTGTTCCCACATAACTGGAAAAATGATTTATTTGGTAAAAGTCAGGAAAATTCAACATATTGCATTTGTTTCAAATAGCATACAAGTTATCACTTCGAATATTCTCTAGTTTAAATTCAGTTATGACAACAAAAGTATTGTTAAAACTGATTACCCTTTGGAGCAAACCCTATACCTGACATGTTAAATTTTCATAATTTTCAAAAGCAATTTACTCCATTATTTATAAAGATAAAATTAATGAAAAAAAATTATCAATATTCATCACGTCTTGGTGCATCCAGCTGGCTATTTCATTTCGTCAAATTCAATAGCACAAACTCAAAATTTCATATATTTGAAATAGGGGTGTCTTTAATGGGACGCTAGCTGCCTCCTAGCGGCCAAGTGATGGCACTACAACCTCTCAAAATACATTTTATTAAAAAATAATTGGAAGTAATACATTTTTTTAAAAAATATTTTGCTGGATGCACAAAAACGTGATGAATGTTGAGCAGTTTTTTTCGTTAATTTGTTTTTATAAGTTGAGGGCTATGAAATTAAAAATGGTTATGGAAAATTTAACATTACAGGTATAGGGCTTGCTCCAGAGGGTAATGAGCCTTAATAATAGTTTGTGCTATAGACCTATCAAGGTGAAGCCAAGTTAGTCATTTGCAGACCATTGTAAATTTGCATATAAAACAATTGAGCAAGAAGTGCAGATTAAGCATATTATCATGTTTCTTGAATTTTCAGTCATCAGGATCGATGGTCATGCAAATTTGTACTATGTAAAAGAAATGATAGTTTAAATGTTCCTTATTTAATCTTCCTTGGGGGATTAATTTAGTGCTTTAGTTCTTGAGGAAAAGTTTCACCACAAATTCAACCCTTCAGGTAACAAGGTGTCAGATTGAGTTTGATGAAGATTAGGTTTGACGATGACTGAGAACAAGTTTCGTTTTATTGTCCCTGAATGTAGAGGAAACGTTTTTTTTTCCTCCTGTGGTTTGCCAATATACAGTTTGCAGCAAAGTCAGTTATTTTCATCCTGGAATTAACGATACTAGCAATAGGGCTCAACAGCGTTAAAAAGTTTGGCATTCACTATTTTGAGAAAAGTGCACTATTTTGAGAGATGGAAGCCCGTTAACTGTAGGGGGTTAACTCGTTAGAGAGACCTAACCCTTACTGGGAATGGTTTTTATGGTCATTTCGACCTTCGAATACTGTGGGAAGTTTCATGGACATTTAAGAGTGTTTTTTTTTTTTTTTCAAAATGTGCAGAAAAAGGATTTTTTCGAAAAGGGTCCCTTGGTCACCTTTTGTGTGGAGTCGAAAATAGCATGTAATTATTAGGGTCCTAATGGTCTGTGTGGGATGGGGTTTTGCCCGGGGAATATGGGTTAGTAGGCATTTCATTGCTCCTACCATCTTGTTTACTCCAAGAAAGATTGATGGAAGTGTCACGAGTGAAACAGATATTTCGTAATTGAACATTGGCAATAATTAGCACCACTGTAACGAGTAATAATCTTTAGTCAAGGCCATAGAGACCATGCCCCTCACCACCCTAACCCCACACACCAACATGTATCTTCTGAGGGCAATTTTAGGGACGCTGTAACCTAATAGGGTTGTGGTAATTAAATGGCGCCTTTAATATTTTTAATCGTATGGTTCCAGTTTTTGACGACTCGTGAAAACTTAAATAATTGCGTACATACATAAAAAAATCTGTTAACTTTTCATTTTCTATTTGCTCTGAATGCAATCAATTGGCGTCTCTTGTTATTAAATTGAAAATTGGACATCGAATTGACACTTGAGCTCATTTTTATGACTTCTTTGCCAAAAAACAACCAAAAAATAAATGGGGATCAGGAGGATGCAAGCTCGTAATCGGTTTAAGTCACGTTCTTCCTCCTACAATTTACAGTATCTATAATAAATAAATATATAGGAATTTATCGAGGTTGCTTTTACAGAATGTTACAGGAAATGCAACATGGAGGATGTTGCAAATTGGCATGATGGAAATAAAACTACGCATTCCAGGTTTTATGCTGCATGAGGAGAATTTCAACTGAAATTGGTAGTTAACCCTTTAGATTCATGTTATAGTTTGACATGGGCCCAAAAATAGTGTGGTAGGCCGCCTCATTATGCCCAAACCCAACAACAGCCCTAATTGCTTTTCTGTTCGCTTGTTCCCTGATAAGTACACCATTTTGCAATATTTCATTAAACAACTGCATGGTCTTGCCAAACACCTATTTCAAAATTAAACACCTTACAGCTGCAAACTTGCACCTCAAAAATGCAGTAGATAATTATACACTTTCAAACATGAAATTGAAGCTAAACATACCCGTCTTTAAAGAAATTCATCTAACAGTTTTGCATTAACAATTATTACTGTACATAAAATTGAGACATGTGGCATTTTTTGAACTCATTACCCAAGACAAAAATATTATAATCACCTATCTTTTATCAAATATAAAGGAAACAGAGATATCTATCTACAGAATTGCATAAAAATACAATGACAAACATGAACTAGTACATGTATATGAGGAATTAAGTGCCCTATGTGGTAAAACATGGTTGGTAAATCATTGTTCTTCTTCATTGTCCCCATGAACTTTTTCTGCATGACACAGATTTTAGTTGCACAGAATGCTCCATAAATAGCGCTGGCCATTTGCTAAGGACTCTATTGGACTGTATTGCCCTGAAGCAAAAGGTTTAGCAGGACATGTGTTTTAGAAAAACGATCCCAATCAGTAAAACAGACAACATGCCCTTGGATGTCTTATTTTAAGTTGTGAGGACTGAGGGTCCTAAGGTTCGGTCCCTTTATTCCACTTCCCTGACTGTGAGTCTGAGATTCATGATTACCATCGATGCCTGATGAAATCTCTGGTTTTATTTTCTCGACCTTCTCATATTGTTATTGATACATGTACTGAATATGGGTGACCAGAAAACGATTTTCAAAAGTGGTTTCTGACTCTTTGAAGTACGATCACAATATACACACCCTTGTGGCAAGGACTCGAAATTTCAGACTCCAGGTTTAATTGTTTCTTGCATCTTTCTTACAGCTTATACACTGTCTACACTGTACTGGTGTGTATACTGAACATGTATAGTACACTTAGATTATTATTCCGTGTAAAGTGCACAATCGAAATTTAGCCATATCTATTGATATACAATGTTCTTAGATAAGTTTTTTTGCTAATTGTAGTTTATTAGTGTTAATTTCTATGACGCAGAGAGCAATTTTATCATAGTAGTCGATGCAATGCGCTAATTGACTTGTTACTTTTATTGTAAAACTCCGTCTAAATGCTAAGATAATTTGCTCTTTAATGATCCAAACAGGTTCTGAATTCTAATGATGGATGATGTAAAACCAATGATTTGCATAATTTAAGAAAACTCTTGAAAGGATTTAATGTTAGCTTACGCAATGATGTACAAGTTTAATTTGTATATTCCAATGTTTGCACTGCATTTAGATGAGTTGAACAAAAAAAAAACACGAATTCAGCTTTGCAAATAATCCACGTGAGGAACTAATCTTGATGCAACTACAGTGTACATGTATAATTTATCAACTTTTAATATTCAGACATGTTGTTCAGATGCTTGGGATGGGTCTGTTTATTGGAACGACGTTGACGTCACTTGATAATTAATGTATGTCAATTGGAATTGGTAGAGTTTATCAGGTGCCTTTAATTCAATGTGTCTTATCACGTTGGTGACTGCCATTAAATGGGCGTTGTTTCGAGTGTGCGCATTTGTGGCGAATTAAAAAGCTCACATCAAGGGCTATAAGCTTGAGCCATACTGTACATAGTATGTAAGTGTCGTTCCATGGAGATGAATGTAGAAAATATCACGCCACTTCCTCTATTAGAATTGCTTTAGAAGGTCAAAATTTAACGGTTGACAGCTGGATCGAAATTGATAAGGCATCATAAGTGTAAAAACATGCTGAAGCATGGATAAGAGGATGGATGGCATGGCCTTGAAATGCAGCGTTTCGATTGGTGTCCCTATGGCGGGAATTTCCGATTGCCCAATCGGAATGCTGCATTTCAGGGTCATGCCATCCATACTCTTATCCATGCTTCAGCATGTTTATACCCTAAGAATTAAAAAAGTTCATTTCTGTATGGTTTCAGAGTTGTCCTAAATACAAACTCAATTCTTCTTGAAATTGACTTGTATACAATTTCAGAACTTTTCAATGAAGTCACAAAAGTGCTGAACTCTTTAGTTTATATTGCACAACTTTGACCTTTGTCTGATTTAAAGGATGTTGTGAAGACTGTCTGAACCCCGGTCTGAACTCTACATGTATGTTCTGGAAATGGGTTCGTTGGATGCAAGGCTGATTTCCAGACATTGATTTATTGACTGACAAAATGTTTTCATATTGTCTACCAAGTGCATATTTTTCTAGTCTATCAAAAAGCATCAACTAACCCGTTTTATACATATACTAATATACTGTAGCTATAATTAAAAGTCATCCTGCGACTTATACATTACTTGTTTTGATCATGTTATGCATATAGATCAAATTTCCTGTTAACTTACCAGATGTTAAATATAAACTACATGTATGACGATAAATGCATATTTGACCTTTACATGTACATGAGAGAGGATTTTGGTATCTGACAAATGTGTAGGAAAATAAACCAAAATAGCGTGGCTTATTTATGGACAGTTACTATGCAAATAAGAAAGAAAGGATATATAGGACTATAATGTATCAATAATGATTACGATTATATATCTGTATATACCACTCAACACTGAATGAAACATCAATGGCACATGGGAAAATGAATGCGGAAGTGCAAGTCGGGGCTTCTGAAGGTTACCTATATAAATGAATAATTTTCTATTTGAATGGCAGAGCATGCATGCATGGACGTACAATATGAAACAGCGGTGCATAACGTTATGGAAATTAAACTATCAAAGCTAACATGTACTTCTCTCAGCAACTGCTTAGAAGTTTAATTACGTCTATTTATTCGAATTGCTTGACTTTCAGTTAAGTTGAAATATAGTCAATTTAATGCGTTTGTTTGCTCTCTCTCTCTCGATTGAGGCATACACTGTAGATGGCAATTAAAATGAAGAGGATGAAATATGTTCGTATAGGCTTATAGCTGGCTATATAACAGTTGCTCAGTGTTCAAATTTGTCAAGGACATGCTTGAAAAAAAAAACAAAAAAAAAAACAGCGGATGAATCATGTGGATGTCGTGTTCTTGATGTTAAATAAGGCGAGGTGCCCCCAGCGCCCCTTTCACACACCCCAAAAACTCTTCATATCGACCAAATCAGATTCTCGGTAAAAAATCATGTTTTGATAGCAGCACTTGTATTTTTCAAAGTCAAAAATGAAACTTGAAAGACATTCAGGCCTAATTTTTTATGGGTTTGAGCCTGTTGCTAATCACGAGTCTGTTAGAAAGAGGCTATTATGGGACTAACCGGAGCTAAATTTCACTTTTGGCTCGATCTGGCTTATGTAGCTTTCAGTTACGGTCATTACTATGCTAAAAGTACGCATTTTGCATAAGGGGTGTAAAGATGCGATAGTATTACTAAGGGTACTCAGACAACTGTGCAAGTAAAAATTTTAGAGTTTTATGAGGTTTGAGCATTGACCTCGTGC
>JAQGCC010001263.1:0-25134 GCA_034698905.1 Xestoiulus laeticollis | reverse complement strand
AAATACTGCATTTTTATCAATTTTTATTTTTGTATTATAACAAGTAGTTTTTTTAAAAGTAGGTTTTAAAATTCCCCATAGCAAAACATGCAGATCAGTTTCCCCTTAAACAATTTAAAAAAAAACGCTCACTTTCGGTTGGCCATTTCTCGAAATACAATGTCCAAAGCTTGAATAGCATCCTGAGGATTTTCCCTCGTTAGACCATTAAGAAACTGCATCAAGCTGTTCAATGGAATCTGCGCAGCTAACTGGATGACTACATGAAAGGGTTTCGCATTTGCACCATCTCCTTCGAGCCTAACGTCCGCTTCGTGCTAAAAGTCAAAATTGTTTTGGTGGGTAAAACGGACATCAATCATGGCATGCAATAAATGCTCCGGAACAAATTTAATTAC
This sequence comes from Xestoiulus laeticollis, assembly GCA_034698905.1. Lineage (NCBI taxonomy): Eukaryota > Metazoa > Arthropoda > Diplopoda > Julida > Julidae > Xestoiulus > Xestoiulus laeticollis. The sequence continues at coordinate 24,736 of JAQGCC010001263.1, read as the reverse complement.
ATCGTTAATGTGCAAAAGTAAGAAATTGGACTTACTTTTCCTGTAAAGCTCAACGGGCAATGTGTATACATATTTTTTTTGCCATCAAAAACAGGATACACGTTCTTGAATAACCCAGTTGATCCTTTTACAAATGCGGCAAAAATTTCCCGTGCTTTCGCTTTGTTTTTCACCTCTGGCTTGATGTCCATATCGTAATGGTAAATGGTAACATCTCCGTTTATATTCATTCGAAAAAAATTAGCTTTAAGTCTAATAGGTCGGCCTACTGTTCCAACCCCATTTGCTGGTCTTGGAATGGGATTTTTAGATGGGCGCTTCGTCTCTACTTTTAAGCTTGCAATTTCTTCAGGAGGTGACTGGGGTTGACCTTGTGACAGAGAAGCTTGTTGGCTTTGCTGCATTGGTTGTGCAGGCAGCTGCTTTGGTGGTGCAGTCAAATTCATAGGTGTTGTAGGGTAATGCTGTGCTGGTGGTGCAGTTAACTTCACTGGTACAGTCTGCTGTGCTGGTGGTGCAGCCATCTGCTTTGGAGGTGCAAGATGCTGTGCTGGTGGTGCAGACATCTGCTTTGGTGATGCAAGGTGCTGTGATGGTGGTGCAGACATCTGCTTTGGAGGTGCAAGGTGCTGTGATGGTGGTGCAGACATCTGCTTTGGAGGTGCAAGGTGCTGTGCTGGTGGTGCAGACATCTGCTTTGGTGATGCAAGGTGCTGTGATGGTGGTGCAGACATCTGCTTTGGAGGTGCAAGATGCTGTGCTGGTGGTGCAGACATCTGCTTAGGTGATGCAAGGTGCTGTGATGGTGGTGCAGACATCTGCTTTGGAGGTGCAAGGTTCTGTGCTGGTGGTGCAGGCTGCAGTTGTCCCGGTCGTGGACACGTAATTTGTGGGTTTCTATAACAAAATAATACACAAACTTAAAATGTGTCATTACAATCATGATATCTCTCTGAGAATAGTTGTAATCTACAAGAACATACTGAAATTGAGTTGGAATTCCTCTGCCTCTTCCTCTTCCTCTACCAAGGCCTAATTTTGCCCCTACAAAACCGCTTCCCGCACGACTGCCAGGTGTAGCTTCAGGTGAAAAAGGCACCGCAGGCTGATCCATGCTTTCAGCTTCTCGCAAAGAGGCCACAGTTGAACTTACAGAAGCACCAACTAGGCCTTGTTCACTTTGACCACTAGCAGATTCAGGTTCCGAGCTTGCAGATGAGCTTCCAGCAAGAGGCTCAGATTTTGCCTCTGATGGCTGTCCAGCTCCACCTGAAATTAGCAAATTTAACTTACAACAATGTGATTCATTTTCAGAAAAAAAATAAACGTAAATTGCTCATGCCTGCATCGGAATCAATGAAATATCATTAGCCGACTAAAGTAGACTTCTAACAAAAATATTGAAGCGGGTTTGACAACATATTGTCAATTACAGTACAGTCGAATCCGCTTAATCTGGACACTAGTTAATCTGGACAGCCATTTATTAGGGCCAAATTGTCAAGAACAAATCCGGACAGTACATTTGCACATGTTTTTGGTCCGGTTATAGTTTGGCCACTAATTCGCTTATTCTGGCCAGGCCGAGGATGACAACTTTAGCCTCAAGAGACCTCCTCGGGATGGACACGAGGAGCAAGGAAAGGGGAGGAATTCTTCCGTGAAGTTTTTAAAACAATTTTAAAACAAAATATCTAAAAAAATGCCAGGATTTTAAAATGAAATACTTTACCTGTACAATACTAGACTCGCCAATTCAAATTTGCCGCTAAAATATTTCCATTTGAGAATACGGCGCTTCTCGATGAGGCTCATTCATAAATTATGTCCGTATATGAAAACGTTTTTCTGCTAATATCTCGCGTTTTTCTTTCTCAAATATGGCGATTTTTGGTTTTTTATATTCGTAATTATGTCTACTTTCATAAACATCAAGAAAAAACCGCAATTTTAAAAGTCGATTTTCCACCGATTTTTGAAAAAAAGCAAAGGCTTATAACCTTGTTTTTTTTTTGGCGAAATCACGTACCTTATTTCCTCCACTAGAAAAAAACCGCGATTTTCTAAGCTAATTTTCTAAAAAAAGTAATTTTAAGTGAAGAATTTATGAGGGAAATCCATAATTTCTGTCAGGTGTTATTCGCTGCTAAAATTGGCTATATTTCCGTTATTTCCTGCTCGATTTTCATGAAATTTGTTTTATACTATTCAGAATAATGTCTAATTTAACATTTTACAGTAACATTTTTAAAAAGTGAAAAACTCGATTTTTTTATTTATTGAAAATTAAATAAAAACCGATTTTTTTAATTCTTTAAAATTTTACTAAAACAAAAGAAACTAAACATTATTCTGAGTATAACACAGCAAATTTCATGAAAATCGAGCAAGAAATAACGGAGATACAGCGTTTTTTATAATTTTAAATTACTTTTATAAACACCCCTGGCATTTTAGGGCAGCAAAGTTAAAATCGCTATATCTCCGTTATTTATTGCTCGAATTTCATGAAATTTGTTGTGGTGTACTCAGATTAATGTCTGCTTTCTTTTTACGCAGTAAAACTATGTAAAAAGGTTAAAAGATCGTACCCTATTCAATTTTCCATAAATAGAAAATCCAATTTACATCATTTTTAAATTTTGACTACAGAATAAAAATATAGACAATATTTTGAGTGCTACAGAAAAGAGTTCATGAAAATCGAGCAATAAATAACGTAGATATAGCGATTTTAACTTTGCTACCCTAAAATGCAGTACATGTATTTAAATTTTCCGCCATTTTGTAAACAGCTGCTTTGCATTTAACTTCCCGAGATGCAACGCGCGAGACAAACCACGCCTATCTATGACGTTCAATTGACGTATTTGGTCACGCCTCAACTTTCGCTTTGGGAGAAACAGCGCATGCGCAGATGCAGGTAATCCAAACGGGGATTTTTCCTTTTTCATGCATCGATTCTACGCTGTACCAAAAGGTAATTTCCCCGGTTTTCAGTAACGGGGGAAAAAAAAATTAAACGACCAAAAGGTAGTAAAGGAAGAAAAATCTACAAAATACAACTTTCACTTCAACAAGTAATTTATACTTGTATAATAACTGATTAAAGCCATGAATCAAAATAATAATTTTGTTGACAAAATAAAACTTTCAGTAATTGGAAACTTTTAATTCTTACCTTTTTTATTCCCTTTTCTTCCTTTACTTTTTCCCATATTTCAAAGAATTCGAAATCCAGACGAACTACGCAAAAATAACTTCTATAAACACTGATAATCAGATATAGAATGAACTCAATGTACATGTAGTAATAAAAATATCAGCTGGTACATGACATATGGTTGAATTAGCTCCGCCCGGTTTCTAGTATAGGCACATATGCTACGTCGTCTATTTTTGTGTACGTTAATATTGCATGAAATTATACTTACATTTTTGCAATTGGACCATCTTTAATCCTTTTACTTTATTTTCCATAGGTTATTACAAAAATAATCAATAAAATTCTAATAAAATGTCCGCAGTTACCAACTCTACCAACTAAAAGTCGTGGGAAAGTGAGAAAAAAGCATTTATAAAGGCGAAGTAAAATTAATACACCCAGAATTCACGAAACCAATTTGTTACTTATTACCACTTTTTGTAATTTAACTAATTATACTTACTTGTGAATTAATGCTATTTTAGATAATTCGATACGTATGACGTTCTTTTCAAAAAAATGGCGCCACATGATTTCAGCTAATAAGGTTCAAGGTGCCATCACGTAAACTAAACGTTCACCATTCAACCCCTAGATGACTCTAGTGTCTATGAAGCTTCAACATTGTGATTAAAATACATGCAGTGCCCTCTATTGGTAAATGGCAATTATATTTCGTGTTTGTTCATGTTGCTCCACTTGTAAAATACTGTATCATAACATCCTTTAAAATTATTTTTCTAAATTCGAAAGTGAATTTTCATTCAGGAATGCAGTAAATAATGGGTGAGCGGTCAGACAGCTCTGCAGCTGAAACGAGGCGAGAGGAATGGCAACCAAATGCCCATTTCCTCCAGATGTTGATAGAAATGGGTATCAGCAAAGCAATGGCCAAGAAAGTATATATATACCAAGCAAATTCATTACAGAATATATGTCGTTTTATAAGTTATATTTGTGTGTAAATCATAAAATGTAATTCTATCCTAGGCATTGTTTCACACAGGAAACACCTCTGCTGATTTGGCTGCTACTTGGGTTCTGGAAGGAGGCACCAATATTGGGGTAACTGTATATGTCTAGTGACTAGTCTGGTAGACTGTTGTCCATGCAATAATTCCCATCTTCCCTCTCAGCTTATGAAATTTTAGTGCTTTGAGCTGTCATGCATTAAGAAAGAATTAACATGCTTGTTTGGTGATTTTTTACGTTTGCCTATTTCTGTATACGAGGGCTAAACACCAACGCTAGGGAAAGGACCTCCTTCACCTCACCTCAAGTGGGCCCGGACTTCCACCCCCTCTCGAGGGTCTTAACGTGCAAAGACCAAAGGGAGATCTACAAGAAACCTCAGTTTAAACTCTCATTTGAAAGAGCCGCCACTTTGGGAATTTCGCCCTTTCGAAAAATGTTTACAGGATGATTTTTAACGTCGGTTGGCCTATTTTTGCAACATGAGGACTAAACGCTAATGCTAGTGAAAGAGCTTCTGTCATTTCTCTACAAATTCTGACTATAAGGGGTGACCCTTCTCAAGGGGTTTTTAACTTGCAGGGAGCAAGGGAATCTACACGAGACTTCGGTTTAAATAGCTCATCCGAAAAAGCCGCCTCTTTGGGAATTTTTCGAAAAAGCAAAATTCCCTAAATAGCAGCTCTTTCAAATGAGTTTAAACCGAAGTCCCGTGTAGATCCCCTTGTTCTCTACACGTTGAGGACCCCTAAACAAAGGTGGAAACCCCTTCCCCCTTGTAGGCAAAATTTCCAGGTAGGTGAAGGAGGCCCTTAGGCAGTTGGAATATTGAGGCCCTTTCCTAGCTAACAATTTTATTAAACAAACAGCGAAATCATTGTTTTTAAAGAAATTCACATAATAAAACAAACGGAGGGAAGCTCCGGCAATATCTGATATCGAGCCTTATTCGATATCGTAGCCGCAGGGCCCTTAAGCAATCGCTAAATTGCCTAATTACTAATATGGCACTGGAAGGAGGCCCTTTCCCTCTTATCGTGATTCCTCTAATTACGCCACTTAAATTTGCAGGCTGATACCGAAGAAGAGGGGACCGATTACGATGTTTACAAGATGGTTTTCGTGGTTAACATGGGCCTGCAAATGGGCATTGGAAAAGTAGCGGCTCAGGTCGCGCATGCAGCATTGGGAATGCACAGACTTTTACTGCAGGATGAGGGGAAATATGGAGATATGCTCTTAGAGTGGCAAACATTTGGGTAAGAAACGTTAACCGTGTACGTGTTAGTAGATCGAAAATGGGGCCTGAACTAATCCGCTCGTATCTACTGCCCCAGAGAATCCAAGATTGTCTTACGCGGGGAGAGCACCCAACAGCTAGTAGACTTGGAGAAACAAGCATTAGCAACTGGTTTACCGACGTACATGGTGCAAGACGCTGGAAAAACGCAGGTAAATAATTAACATTATTATGTCCAACTTTTCTAATTACATTATTTAGACTGTCATTATTTGATTTCTGTTGCTAGATTCCCGAAGGCTCGACGACTGTGCTATCCATAATGGGCCGAATTGATTTAGTGGACCAAGTGACCGGAAAGCTGCGTCTCCTGTGATAGGTTTTTTTTCTCCCGACTTAATCTAATTCTTATTATTTTTATATGTAAGTGCATAAGACTTTGCTTTATTGCTCAATAAAACTGTTTGTGTTTGACGTAGGTATTGAAAAATTTGCTTTTACTAACCATATATTGAACTTAAAAATCAACTTCTCAACAGGCTCTTAACATCCATCAAAACGTCCGCTAAATGAGTCAGATAATCCACTGGCTTGTTGAAAGTTTGTAGCAGAGCGCCCAAACACCGCTGTGAAGATTCCTGCTGAAGTTTTTGGCGAATGTCGGCCATTTTTACGGCAAGCCTGGAAAAAAATATTTTAAATTCCCTAAGCACATAAATCGGGTTTTTGGAGTTAAAAAGTATGGCTTGAAAAATTAGCACGCTTACAGATGCATTATTATGAGGATGACCAAGGTCCATTCGGCAGGTTTAAAAGTGATGTTATCGGCCTGTAAGCTAAACAAAAAAATGTTATCTTCAGTATAGTTCAATGGTACTATTTTAAACAAAATCACACGTACTTGAAGGTTGAAACCAGCTGCCTTAACTCGGCAGAAAAATCTCCAGTGGATAACTCCAACATCTGCAGTACAGAACGATTTCTACAAATAAAATTCAATTAAAGAAATCATTAGCCAGATAGTATTAAAAAGCTCGAGTTTAACTCCTGTACCACAGTTGCCAAAATGGCGCAGCTTGAGACCAAGCTTCGTCTCAAGTCCTGGGATTGGTACCACAGCTGCACAGCAGACGAACTTAAGATAGTTACATCTGAGACACAGGCCAAGGTTGGTCAGGAGGTACTTAAGACGGCACTTTTCAAGCCGCATCATTTCATGTGTATCATGTTGCCAGATTACAATTCCCATTTTTCCCTATCGATCGGTGCTGTCGAGATACGGATATTGACAATGAATTCGCTGATATGATCGATTTTTCCTGCCTGGAGCTCCATCTCCAGTTAGATGGCAATGATTTGGCAACTGTGGTACCGAATTTGCTCAAATTTCGAGCTTGGTCTTATAGGAAATGACGCTTAAGGTGGGTAACTGTGGTACGGGGGATTAGAGTTGTATAGACGCCGAGAGTCTTATGAAAAATCGGCCTGTGTGCGTAGCACCGCAGCTTGCGTCGCATACTTTGCACCTGACACGTTTATCGTTAAAACTGAGACGTCGACCCGTGTGCAAAAGGCCTTATTAATATTTTCGTATTTAAGCACTTTGCTAAAAGTGTAAAGAGCATGATTGCTTACACCCTATTTAGCTTGTTCATAACTATGCGCCGCCGAAGTGCCCGCGGAGCAAGGTTGTCCATTAACGGATACGACACCTCCTGTGGATCTGAACTCCCTTCGGGATTTCCCGTCCCAGAACTGTTATCGAGGGATGTCACGTCGGCGCCTTCTTTTAAAAGTTCTGTTCGACCTTGATAATAAGCCTGCACATTCAAGCTGAACCGTTTAGTTTCCTTAGCGAGACTCTCGAAGGACGGCAACTCTTTTTTTGCATTTTCCTCCTGCGCTTCGTTAACCAACTTGGAGTCGAGAACGTGATCCGCAATTGCTTCCAAGTCGAGCTTATGGCATAAATCCATATATTTTGACGTGAGAAGTTTGTTCGGAAATTCCTCTCCTGCCACCGGGTTCTCCACTTGTTCGATATCGAGCCCTTTGCTCGCCACTTCGTTCCGGAACTGCTGAGGTCCAAGTAAAAACTGCAATGTGGCTAAAGTCATCCACTGTTTCATGGATTTTTCGATCACTTCCAGCCGACTTATTGGCGTTACTTGTGGCTTTGGCGGTTTAACGCGTGCGGTGCTTTTAAACTTCTCCGGCTCACTTGGAACAGTAACCGTTTTGACCATAGCACAGTTGATGTTTACAGAGCGTTTCGTCGTCTCCGTGACTTCCGCACTATCCTTAATTTTGACTTTATTCATCCTGTTACTCAATTCGTCAGTGGAAACCTCAAGTTCCATTTTACACTTTACAAGTTCATCTTTCAAGTCGAGGTCTTCAAAGACAACTTCGTGGCCGAGCCCCAAGCTAAAAAAAAATTAATTATATCATGTTTATTAAGTCGATGGTTCTTTTTTATAACTGCAAAATACATTTTTGTTAAATTAACTCCAGTATCCCACTCACATTTTCTCCTGCTGTTGAAACAATTTGAGATCTTTTGGTCGTTCCTCGTCAAGTAGCCAGACAGGGCAAGTTGGAAGTTGATTTTCCAGAAACTGCGACGCTTTGAAACACAAATTACTGCAAAATCGCTAGGTGAAACAAAGTCAGCTATTTACATTCGAACGAAAATTTAAATATATAAAAATAACTACCTTTCTTTCTGTGATATCGAATACTTTATTGAACCGTAAGGAAATGTGATAATTCTGGGATGATGCCATCTATTTAAATGAATATAAATATTAAAACATGAAGCCTATTGGAAGTTCGCAAGCATTGCGTATCAATAATTACTTTTTTTAATTCATTATTGCAGGCGGGATAACCACATAAGTGAGCTATGGCCCTTTCTTCAATTACATCCTTATAGTACGTCTTATTAATCTCCAAACACTGCAAAACATGCAATTAAACATGTTTATGCCACATAGAACAAGATAATGATCTAAGAGGGCATAGACTTTACGAATTCTGACTTTGTGTAATCACGGTAATTGGTGCCAAACCCTGAAAAAATATCGGGATGCTAACCTTCGATAAAATCTCAGATTCCGGTGTCATCCTGTTATCCAGTAATAAATGGACAACGGCTAAAGCACTGGCTTCGCTTTCTTTTTTCTTTTCCAAGGAAACTTGCAAAGCAGCCATTCTAAAAATCAAAACATTCACCAATGTAATTTTCATTTTCATCCGTACAAATTTTCACACATCTAATTAAAAATTGGGCAATTCTGATTAGGTTGTGTTAGGTTCGCAGTGGCTAGATCTTAGCCTTATTAAGACACCTTTCTTCACCAAAGATCTTAAACTCAGACAATAAATTAAAACAGTACAAGCCAATAGAATACAATATATTTGTTGTAAACACTAGAAATTAACCAATGAGCAATTTAAATAAAATTAAAATTTTAACCAGGGTAGGCTTGAAGAAGGTTGTGCACATTTTTCCGAATAGATTTAGTACCTAGTTTCGGCAATTTGGGTAAATTTAGGACCTAACCTAAGGCTATACACGTACGTGTATGTCAGGTTAGCATGGCTAGGTTTAGGTTAGGGTAGTGGGAATTTAACTGCTTAAGCGTAAATGTCCTAGAACCAAATAAAACCAAAGTGTAACATGATCACGTAGTTACAACATAACTTGAAGTAATCGAAATCAAACGACAATTATATATAAAACTAACTTTTCAGGTGTTCCTTTTCGAAATTTTGCGTTTGAACCCATTTTCGACTTCGATTTTTCAGCCATTTTGAACATCTGCTATATACGGAGCCCTTGCTCGGCCGTTTGATTAAGCTCTTGCAAGGCTTTTAGCTAAAGCGTCATTTCTTAGCCGGCTTACACACAATTCGAAGCGTCACCTATATTTAAAGGGCCCGTGTTCAATTCCATTATTGTTCAGTTCAGTTGGTGGCTGTTTCGTACTTGTTAAATTCTTTAAATTGGATTATTTAAAATAATTTTTTTGTGATTTCGACAGCAGCATCGAGTTAGAAAACTGGGTAAGAAATTTAAAAAAAATTGCAATTGACTTAACTTAATAGCGTAGATTCACGTGCATGTCTCAATGATAAACACTATTTGGGTTTCTTCATAGGTAAATACAGGTGTATACTGTCAGGTGGTTCTAGGACAGTTGCTGACATGGACGATTCCTCACTCCAAACCTGTCCTGTCCTAGAACAACACAGAATATGGTCGTTTTTCCCCAAGCCAAAGCTTAACTGGCTAAAGAAATATTCTAGCGGATAATTCCCTGCACACATGCCTAACCTAGCTGCAGTACGTCCTAGAATTAACAAATAATTATTTGTTAATTAGGTTTGGTGTGGGAAAAATATATAATACATATATATAATAATAGCTTAAGCTATGTATTATATATACAAAACAGAATACGGTTACAAGTAACCCCCCAAACCAATCCTAGTTTACTTGCCCTAAAGCAGTAGGGCCTATAATACTCATGCAGATATTTCCCCACATAAAACCTATAACCTGCCTAGAACAAGACAACTGGATATAAGGACGTTATCCCCAAATCTAAACTCCCCTAGAACTCTAGGACAGTTGCTGATATGGTACGTCTTTTCCATACACCTAGAACAAGACAAATTGATATCCGGCATTCTTTCCCCCAAAAAACCTAACCTGTTCTAGACTCCTAGAAAGCTGCTTATATTGATATTTCCCCACGCCAAATGTTGCAAACTAAAACCGTTTTACATATTGGGCGTAAAGGACATTCGTTGACTTGCGTAATGTTAGTTTAAGAACTATTTTTCTCGTAGACAACAATGGCAAACAGCACACCGAAAACCGAGGGCTCCGACGGTGCGACCCCACTTCCCCGAGGACTGATCGGTCGAGGAGGAGCTATAATAGGGCAAGGTGCGAGACTGCCTTCCCTACGAACTCCCAGAGACCTAACTCTCGGCGGTGTTGCTAAACGAAAATACGCTCCTACAATACCCATCGTGCGCAAGGAGAAACCGAAGGATGCACCGTAAGTCTTAAAAGTAGTTTTGCTAGAAAATAAACCGTACTGCAAAACCCGATCTCGTTTTTTTTTCTAGCGTGGAGAAAGACCATCGATCGACGCGCGGCAACATTAACAGAGGACGGGGCAGAGGACGTGGCCGCGGTCGTGGTCGAGGCGATAGAGACGGCGACACGATCCAGATGCCAGGACTTATATTTTCCGAAGAAAAATCCCAAGTAAATCGAAGAAGTATGTTGGCAAGTTAGCCAAAAAGACGTTCCGGGCAGTCGAACGCCAACAAATACCTAACAGTGATTAATCATTTTAGAATTTAGTGAAAGGCTACCGTCATTAGCAACTTACAGCAAAAGGCCAAAGAGCGGAGAACTGAAACGCGAAGCAAAGACGGGCGTGGAAAACGACGACGAAGTCTTAAAACAAATCTACCGCGACGATGTAAATTACATTTAAAAATCGATTTTCGAAATAATCCAGAAATGACCAAAAATTAATCGAACCGTCTCTATGCTCGCAGTTTATCGAATTCGAGGATGACGACGAGTTCATCGTCATGCCGGGAGTCTTGCCGCTAAGACCGAAGTCGGCGCTGGTAAAAACGGAAGTCGTTCAGAAGCACGTCAAGAAGGAAATTAAAGACGAAGTGGACAAGAACCTCGGTGTGGAAATTAAAAAGGAATACCCCGATTTTCCTGAAATGGGCTTGGAGAAAGAAGGTACGCTTTGCATATTTAATGCTCGATTTGAGGTCACCTGCTCACTGGCAAGTTGCCATTTAACTCAATTCGTTACCCTGCAGTCCACATGTAATATATGCCATGTGGCAGGGGGCAAAGTGCCAGATTTTTAAGAGGATGAGTATACGGCCGTGGCCGCTTTTTGGGGCACTATCCCTGCATCTGCCTATATGGGCGATTAAGGGAGGTTGTATGAAACCACAAAAAAACACAACCAGGATAGCCGACCAGGGTTCGAACTCAGGTCTCCCGAGTTCAAGGAGTTAAGCATAACCACTAAGCCGACCTTGTCGGGTTGACCAATTTCAGTTAAAATTAAACGAGAGCCGGTCAGCGATGACGAAGAGGAGAAAAAGGATGTTCTAAAGACAGACAGGGTTGCTTCTCCTACGACAACGGATGAAAATTTCATGTCTGTTGCCGAGCTGTTATGCAGCTTGAAAGAAACAAGTATGTCACTTCTCCACTCGAAAATATTCAGATGCGGTATAGATTGTTAACATTTTGCCTTCCTTTGGTGTTGTGCAGATAAAGAGGAACTGTTGCTGTTTCACTTACCCGACATCCTCCCAGCGGTACCCAAATTGAAGGAGGAGGAAAAGCCTGGAACACACACGCAGCCAAAATCAGAAGAGGTTAGTAAACTTGCATATTTTGTCCTAATAATCCCAATACAGCGAAATCTGTGAATAGCGCAAACTGAACCATAAAGTGCACTACCTGGAGGGAGAATGCTATTTGCAGGTTCAGGACAAGCAATGACCATACACACCCGTGCCGATTGTGAGGGCTCCCTGATTAGGATCAGGCCAAACAGAGATCTGGATCACGAGGGGGTAGAGAAGCAGGAAAATCATTTTCTCGGGGATCTTAGGGTTTGCCATTCGGTACTTAGGGGAGAGCAGATGTGGCCTTAAATCAAATAAAATAGGCAGGCCGGAGGCTCAGGTTTAAGTTTCATGTGAGGGCTCGCTTCTTCCAGATAGTGCTCTATATAGAGGGACGCTATTTACAGGTTTTGCTGTAGTTTTGAAAGGAAAAATGTAAATGGCCTGTCCCCTTCACACGCGTAAAACATTTTACGTTCGCATGTGTGTTAAAAGTTGGATAAGTCGTCATCCGGTAGCTAAGTTCATCACCAACACATTTAAGTTTACATCTGTTTTTCATCAGTGTTAACTTGTGATGAATAAAACTGCTTCTTCAATTCATTTCGTTACCCTGAAGTCAGCATGTAAACATGCCATGTGGCAGAAGGCAATGTGCCAAGTTTTTAAGGGAAAGAGTATAAGGTCGTGGCCGCTTTTTGGGGAACTATCCCGGCAACCGCCTAAATGGGCGATTAAGGGAGGTTATGGGCAACCACGAAAAACCACAACCAGGATAGCCGACCTGGGTTCAAACCCGAGTCTCCAGAGTTCAAGGAGCTAAGCATAAATACTAAGCCAATCTTCGAGGATACGAAGCTATTTAGTGCTCATTCCGATTCAGATTTTATCGATTTAACTGATTAGCTAACCTGCAAAATTCCAATTATCAATCATGGAATTATTTCCGTTCTTCGAATGCTTTTTCGTACACATTTTCATTCAGGATTGCCATAAAGTAGATGAGATTTCTGGAAAAAAAAATCAAGACTACAGTACGCTTCAAAAGAACTAGATTCAAAACGCTTAATTTGCTCACCATTTCATTTGCTTAATTCCAGATTAAAACTATCCCCGAAGCGACGCTAGCAGATCTCTCGGAAGGTTACGTGAATAAACTGCAAGTGCTAAAATCTGGCAAAACTAGACTCGTCTTGGGAAATGTGCCCATGCACGTTGACATGGGAACGCCTGTCGGCTTTTTACAGGTGAGTCAAACTGCGCGTATCCAAGCACTGTAAATCCCGATTGCAAAAGCGTACTTTTTAGTCATCAAATCGTTTCTACATTGACAGGATTTCGTAACGATACACACCAATAAGGACGGGGGAGAGCTGTCCACCCTTCACCATATAAAACATATGATCGTATGCTCCCCAGAGCTGGACGTATTATTCCAATAGCTGTGAAAATGTCCAATTTTTTGTTAATTTTTTACAACTGTGATTAAGCGCATCCGTTGTAAACTGTGATCGTGTATATAACATTGCAGAGATGATTATTTTTTAAAAGGATACAGCGGAAACATTTTAAGCCGTTCAACTTCTTATTATAATTGTTAATAGTCATTCAACACAAATAGAATCAATATAACAAGGGCAACATTCATCACCGTAATTTAAAATATATGACTTGTAAAGTGCATGGACAGCTTGACTGAATAAAGGCCTCGGTTTTTTTAGTATCCTCAATTTAACGGCACAGAAACAATATGTTCAAAATTTAGGCAACAACTGAAAAGTGAAATCATATATTCAATCGTCAGCCTCCAGTTTGCAGTAAATCACAAATGGTTAACAGGAAATAATAAGCATTGGTTATACGGAGGTAGTTCATCGTGAGAAATAAGTAAAATACAACTACCAGAAGTTAAAATTCAAAATGCAAGTTAATATCGAAGTAAGATTATGAATAGGATATTTGGTAATGCAGGAATGTATACAAGGATAAGCAGAGTTAGTGTCCGAAGTACCGTACTTGAAAAATGGGATATTCCAGGCTGGCAAATGATTTTTTTATAAATATCCCCCGCTTAAGTACGAGGGCTCGTATTCCCGACGGATGAAATCTTCCTAAGATATTCAAAACTGACATGAATCGTGATTTAAAAAGAAATCTATTCCTAACTAGGGAATCCTATGTAAAATTGCGTGATAGGTTCCCGCAAAACTTTCTGTTACAATTTGCAATTATAAACCTTGAAAATGTAAGCTTGTTGGTTATATTCAATGTTATCAAATTAATTTAAGAGGGTTGCATACCAGAATAAGCCTTTTTTTCTAAATTAGTTTTTTTATTAAATTTTGGAAACTGATAGAAAGAAATGGAATGTTTGAGGACCTAGCATAATTATTCTATTATTTGTTTATGTATTTATATATTCCATTTGATTGAAATATGTCCATAAAGTTTACCAGATCCTCTACAATTATAAACTTTACATACATATTTCCATGAAATGGAATATACATATACATGTACATAAACAAAAAATTTAAACAAATAAAATAGAATATTTATGCTAGGTCCTCGTACATTTTATTTGTTCTTAACAGACACGGTCTCACCGATAAGGTTGGCTTAGTGGTTATGCTTAGCACCTTGAACTTGGGAGACCCGGGTTCGAACCCCGATTGGCTATCCTGGTTGTGGTTTTTCGTGGTTTCCCACAACCTCCCTTAATCGCCCATATAGGCACATAAAGGCGGATGCCGGGATAGTTCCCCAAAAAACGGCCACGACCGTACACTCTTCCCACCCAAAAATCCGGCACTTTTCCCCCGCCACATGGCATATTACATGCTGACTGCAGGGCAACGAATTGAATTGAATTGAACAGTTTCCAAAATTTAATTAAAAAATAATTTGGAAAAAAAGGCTTATTCTGGAATGCAACCCTCTTAATCTGATATGGTGCAAAGTTATTACTTAGAAGCTTAAAAACAAAAACTGTTCTTATAATACCGGACAAATTTTTGGAAAAAAAATTATTCATTTTTTTCCGAAATTAATTAGTGAAGGATAACAATGAGTACAACAATCATATTTTTTTGTGGTTAAATTAACAACGCCCAATACTCAAAACAAAGGTAAATCCCAATAAATATAACAATATAAGCACAGAAATAAAATAACACCGCAAAAAATTATTCCCTTAATCAAAGAACGAACGTGAAAAAAATGGTTATATCACAGTATAATAATAACAAATATGCCGCAGTTATATAATGCCGCAAAACAAGGATTCTGGTGCATTTTTTAAAGGGAACGGATTTTTTTATTATTATCTATGTATGGTGCATCATCACATATTACATGTACTTTTCAAAAATGTAACATTATAGTAGAACATGGTTAAGAAATTTTCCCTATGAAATTCTCCGATTTTCAGATTTTTCTTGAGCATTTCTTAATTTTACTTTAACGGCCAATATGAAATGATGCACAACATAGATTATTAGTAATTAAAAAAATGGATGGTCTTTTAAAGGGAATGATAATTATATATTTTCCTGACCTGATCATCAAATGCTTCGATTAGTTATATATTTTTTTAGAAAAAAAAATTAAGTACAATATATAAGCTTATTTATAACATGCTTTTTTTTGGAAGGGTAAATACCATGCATAATACATTGCATGTGATTTTATTTAGAATTAGGCAAGATTATATAAAGTCGGAATAATTTCGGCGATCCACAAACATTGCCTCGTGTGCTATAATAATGTAATTTATAATTATAGGCTCGTATAGTCAGTAATGTAAAACTGTTATTTGAATAAGAAAAGTGGTGATTCCGGAATTTAAAGCATCCGTATTTTTTTTTTTTTTTTTTGGAAATATTTTATCGAAAAATGCAAGATCTCAAAGATTGTCCTAAGGGAAAAAAATATAAATTAAACGAAAGCTTGGATCTGAAAATGCCCGTCAATTTAGCTCGTTGGAAAATCACGAATCATGCTATTCATGCTTGCACGTTGTGGCCGAGACTAAATTGGAAAAAAAGTAAATATCAAAACCTAATATTAGTGCACACTTTAACTAGATGCAAGACCGAGGATTAATGTTATTTTGTTAGTTTTATGGTTTTTAATGTTAGTATTTCTGCAACACGAGGGCTAAACACCAACTTCAGGGAATGGGTCTCTGCCATGTACCTCGATCAGGGTGCGAACCTGTACATACAAAGTTGGATCCGAGATTGGAGAAAGGCTACACGACCAAGACGGTCGCGCGGTCAAGACTGCCGAGTTCATAGAGAAGCTACGCGACAAGGCTGGTTGTGTCGCATCCATCACATTTTCGAAATCCTCAATTTTTTTCATAACGGGTACTCGGACAACTGAGCAAGTAAAAAATGTAGTTTTACGAGGTTTGAGCATTGACCGCGTGCATGCAGTAGTAAATTTAGGTCATGCTCAAATGCCAATCTGAGTTAAGTTGCATTTTTTCCCCCTACACAATCTTGCATGCTCATAAATCAATCCTATGCACACCGTTTTCCTATGGCAAGTGAAAAAATCCTGAACATGACCAATGCACCAATCAGGACTCAGAAAAATGTCACGTGGTCTAGGTGCAATTCGAAAAATAAAAAATTTTGACGAACTGTTTTATTCCTCAAAAATATGCTCAGTTGTCCGAGTACCCTTATTGTCAGAAGGTTCGGGTCATTCCGTGGTACGTTTCAATATCCTAAACACGTCCCAAACTTTGTTTCAGCAACACGAGTCAATGCGAACATGTCTACTACCTTGTCGACGGGCTTTCTGGGACACCCCCATATAGAAATTAAATTTCTACACTTCCGCACACACATTAGTGGCACATCACACCGGTTGGAAAATACTGCCGTATAAGCTTCCGCAACCTAAAAACGAAATTTTAAAAATAATCAGTAAAAAATTCCAAATTAATCTGGGTAAAATTGGACCAAGTTTTGAAGTTACGATGTCAACCGTGAAAACAAACTCCATTAGCACGGTTCGCTTACGGATTTTACCTTGTCCCTAACTACGGACATTGGTGTACTTTGTCTACCGGAATCCCTCGGGAGGGTATCTTGCGGAAGATCCGTAGTGAAACGATTTTCAAAATTAGAAAAACAGTCCAGAATTATCGCAATTTACAAATCCAAAATATTCCGTAAAAAGCCCGAGAGAGCATCTAGCAAAATGTGCACTCCGTAGGTTTTGCGACGAAGAAAGAAATGCAGTTATCGGGTGAAACGGCATTGCGATTGGCAAGGTTTATGTGGAAGACGACACTGTGAACAAATTACAGATGGCATGGAAGTGTTTTCGCACTCTAACTCAAAAATGGAAACCCGAGAATTTTTAAAAAATCAAACTGGAGATCTTAAGTTTTAAAAAACGCATCTTCCTAGTACCTAAAAACCCGAACGAATTTGGCTCGCCGCATTTGCTATATTCTAGTAAGCTCCTACCTGTTTGAGCAGTCGATGGCTATCTACGGGGGGATAATATCGAAAACCTGGCATTTTGCATCTGTCCAACTATGGATTCGGGTTTAAGCGCTTTATAATTGTAACTGCTAATGTGATTTTGGGGGAAGCAAGATTTGACGAGGCCGTCTATACGTACTGCCGAAATATGAAATTCCTATCTAGTTTCCAACATTAACGTTAACTTAAGGTCTTCTTGAACGAAGACGGAAGATGTCATCGACTGGATGGATCTTTGTACTCCGACGACGGTTTCTGCGCATCGGCTTGCTCGGCAACAGCGTTATGGATCAACGACCTATCTGTAGCGCTTTGCAGGGCAGTCCGTGGTATATGAAGGTGCAGAGGATCCCTTAGCCGCGATAGATCTCTCTCCAGGAGGGAAATTGATTCTTTTAGTTCATTGTACCGTTCCACGTCCAAGCCATCCTTCTTGGCCTTTTTATAGAAGCTAATTAAAAACTGGCGATCCTTCACATCTGGCAAAAGATAATCCTGCAAAGAAAACAAGAGTGGAGAGGTCAGTGTCGGAAAAATCAAAAGTAGTGGAATCAGGTATCCCATCCACTTTTAGGGATAATAATATAGGAATTAAAGCACAGGATGGCAAACACTTTTTTATATTCAATATTTAGGAATTTTTTAGATGAAATTTTAAGACTTTTTAAAAGTTAAGTGACATTTTAAATGTAGACTATAGAATTTTATTTTTAATTCGCATTTATACCAAAATAAAGACAAAATTTACTATGCTTTTAGTGCATTTTTTTGCAAAGAATATAGCAGTCATAATAACTGAGGTACATGTAACTTCAATTTTTGAAACAATTTTTACAATAATTACGCAATTATTCAATGGGTATTTAGGACTTTTAGACGACTTTTTTACAATCGTGTATAAAAGTTAATGAAAATATACGAAATATAGGACAATATAGGACGACATCAAAAATATAGGAATTTAAAGGAAATATAGGACGGCTGGGATACCATTGAAATGTAACCGGATGGCCCATTCCGCAGTTGTTTAGCACCAGACCTAACCGAACCTGCCCAAAACTAGCCAAGCCTAACATGAATTGGGATAAATATTTGTATGTGCGGAGTTCTCGCTGTGCGAAAACATTCGGTCACCGGGCTTACAAGGGCTTGCTCTTTAAAGCACAGGTGAGGCCATTACACGAAAACTCACTGTGTTCAATCACAATTGTTGTATCGAACATATTGTGGAGTAAAATTATCAGTGTCTTTAAAGTCTGGGTGGGGACTTACACTAGTATTACAGGAGTAAATATGGTACTTTAACAGCAGACAGTTTAAACCAGTCCGTTTAGCCTTTTCGTATCTTTCGGACAGATCGATTTATGGTCCACGGATGATACCATCTCGATAGAACAATATATCCAATTTTTGTCCTTTTAGTTCAAATCGATATATGGATCAGGACTCGAAAACTTATTAAGCGGGATAAATTGCATTATTATCGCTCTCCAGGGATCGTGTGAGGATCCGGGAAAAACATCTTGAGCGGAAACTGTAGAACCGGGTAAAAAGTTAACGCTAACTTTACGGGGTTTATTTGGGGAATTCGAAACACGACTTCTTACAGGGAATATCTTAAGAAGGTTGCATACCAGAATAAGCCTTTTTTTCTAAATTATTTTTTAATTTTAATTTGGAATACAGTTTGGAACAAATGGAATGTACGAGGACCAAGCATAAATATACCATTAGTTGTTTAAATTTTTTGTTTATGTAAATGTATATTCCATTTCATGGAAATATGTCTGTAAAGTTTATAATTGTAGAGGGTCTGGTATACATTACAGATTTGCATGAAATGGAATATACATTTGCATAAACAAAAAATTTTAACAAATAATAGAATATTTATGCTAGGTCCTCATACATTCCATTTGTCCCTAACAGTTTCTAAAATTAAATATCAAAATAATTTGGAAAAAAAGGCTTATTCTGGTTTACACCCCTATTAAGCGAGAACTTCTTAACCGGGATCTACCATATAAAAAATGTAAAATTAAGATAGCTAGGGCCTACAGATTGGTGCCTTTTTTGAATTTAGCAACATTATTGTAGCTGGTGCAGACCGAATCTGCCATATTGGTGCCACAACCACCGTAATTCGAGAATTGATATAATACATATAATTAAACAAAAAAAAACGCTGTTCGAGTGCCCGTGGATAAAATCACCATAATAATTACATTGAAAATATGTGTTTAATTACAAATTTGCATGCGGGCGAATTATTTACGAAACTAAATTGACGCTGTAATTTGGTACTGCATGAATAGCTTTCCAAATCAGGAACAGGAGAGTCCAATTAACATATGCAAATACAGAATGGGCTTCAGGGAATAAATGGGCTAAAAAAGCAACATGATCGTATTAGCTCAACTCCGATCGTATTCAAATTACCTGCTTCGTTAGTACAAAATAGGCATAGGCAGCCATCGAGGTGCCGTAAGTCACAAAGTAAGTAACAGGCTCCATAATATCCCAGGAGTATTCCCACCAAGTCAGCCGGGCCAAAATGCCAAACTGCGTGGCCATCACTCCCAATCCGAACCAGGTGAGGATGGTCGTGCGGCGATTGGATAGAACGACAAGCTCTTGTCTTTTCTGAAAGATTGTAGAGGATTAGTGAAATGTCCGAAAGACAGTATCGGGAAATGCAATTGGGACTTTAAATGCAATATCGGCAATAGAAAATGTTACGAACCGATTGTGTACTCGCGCAAAACTAATGAAGGTCCACACGGGAACCGATAATTCTGTAAAATTATATATTCTCCCCAGAAATGAAATTTTCAACATCCCTTACTTTTCCAGGTATACAATTATTTCCCCTGACCATCCTAATGACAAAAATTGAAAAAAATAGTTGTGTTGACACTATACCGTGCTATTAAATAGTTACAGAAAATGTTTTTTTATCCTAAAAACGTATAAAAGCAAGCCAATTTTTGTATTTTTTATGTAAAACTATGTGAAAAATGTGTTGAAAGGGGAATTTCTCATTTCTATAGATGGTTCATCGTGCCATCTCAACTAATAGCCGGTAATGTTAAAGCAAATGCAATATGTACACCGTAAATACTCGATTAAACCCTGGTCTCGAATGAACCCCGGGTGTTAAGGGAATTCCCTCAGTGCTCGCGCCTTACATTTTCTGATAGTTTTGCACAGCAAAATTCCCCTTTGAAATTTCAGGCAAATGAAATACCGGTTTTTGTCATTTTTAATTTTACTGACACCAACTTTGAGGGAATAAAAATAACACACCCCTGATCAATGTTCCCTCAAAATTTTATTTGAGTATTTGCGGTACGTAGAATTTCACTGACTATTCCAGGTTTTCTAGCATTATGGGACACCTTGAGAATTATAAATTACAAAATTACCAAAACTGCTGATATTTTTGAAAAAGGTTTTGATAATTCTAAAAAAATCCAGGTTTTGAATTTAGCATCTGTTGGTTTTTTGACGGGACATGCGATGCAATTCACAAAAGGTCACAGACTAGAAAAACAATCGACTTTTTATATAAATTTATGTGAATAGGTTGAATGGAAGGTATAAAACACGGCTAAAATAATGCGGCTTAGACTAAAAGTGATGCCCCATTGAAATAAAATGCAATCCTCGAAGCTGTAGGAACACCCGGAAAAGACTAAACAGCATTTATAGCACATGTTTCTAAAGGTATTCCCATTTACATAAACTTCTCATTGTCTGTAGCCTGGAAATTTACACTTTAAATCTGTCAGGAGCGTATAACCCATAAAACCCCTCCGAAATGAAGAGCCGGTGCCGAGATAAAAAATGCATGAGATAGAATAAATGTGACATTTAGCCTTACAAAAAACAAAAGTTATAGACAGATCTATATTGTCTGACTATGCTTGCACTCAAGCAGTTGTGCATCTACTGTAACCAGTATAAAATCCACTTTTATACAGGGGGAGGGATATGCCGGGACCTCTCGAATAACTACAATATGGCAGCAGCAATGGAAAAGTTGATGACATATGTGGGTAGGAAGCGATATTTGAGGATTTCAGTAACTAGCAGCTACATTTGCACGAGCGACCGTGACACATTACACGTCAAGTTATTGGTGTGCGCGATTCTAAAATATTAACGTTAGAAATACACGTAGGACAAAAATTCCAAATAAAATATTAAAGGATATTGCAATCTATGTTGCATTTTGGTTCCTCGTATCGGGCAAAAACCTGCTGCGGGTGCTGAGACAGTTAGTGTCGCAGCAATCGATGCCATGCAAAATTGACGCTGGGTAAATTGTGACATTGCAGCTCAAAGTCAATTGTATTTATTGAATGTGACGTGAACTACAATACCGATAAACTTCAGTGAGCTTTACTGTTACGCAAGGCTGCATACATAATAGAAACCAAAATGTCATTTGTAACTCGGAGATTGCCGTATCGAAGATATCCGAGAGGTCAAGAAAGCAAAACTTCGAAACGAAGAAGATCATCGGCCCAAATGGTGAGGGTTCGGCTATTTCTCAAGTGATAAGTTCACACGGGTTTTTTTTTTTATCGGCCGGAATACGTTCTGAATGCTTGCCGCTCTAAACTACCGAGTCAGTCGGTTTTCCAAATGTCCATTCTTTCGCTTTCATCGCAATGTCATACTCGGGGAAACCGGCAACCATCGCTAATTAAATAGAATCAACTTCAAGCCGCAAAACACGCTGCGGCTATTTTTTTCCAAAACGGAGCGAATCCACGGGGTGTGTCCAATAATGAAAAATAGATTAGTGCGAGCACATCAACTTCCTACCTGTTCCATGGGTTCTAATTCACATTTCAACTCTTCCAGCTTGTGAATTAATTCCCTCTCCTTCCTGAGCTGATGCTCTTCCACGGAAAGCGCTTCATACAAAACGCTGACCAAGTGTCGGACGTCCGATAACCTTTGTAACTGCTCATGGGTAAGCTGCTCTGAAAATGAATGCAAATGAAAGACAGTAAAGCAAAGAAAGCATTTGCTGGCTACGGTGTATCTGAATGGCCTGTACGCTAAACAAGCGGAAGATGTCCCGCGGACATTGGATCGTATCACTTGCTTCTGGAGTTATGAAAGTTCGAACACTGCACAAAAATCTCCACTTTTAATAATTAGTACACAGGCTTGCAGGAAATAAGGCACTGTCTACAAGGGCACGTAATGCTTGTTACCAATCAGGAAGACCAATAATATGGAATTGACCTGCATTAAGGAAACCAATATTTACAGGTATGTTAGGGATAAAAATATAGGAATTATAGGACGTTTTCTATCGAAAATATTTGATGGAAAACACTTCATATTCAATATTTAGGAATTTTTGAAATTAAATTTTAGGACTTTATAAGCTAAAGGTAACTTTTTAAATGTATTCTATAGAATTTTATTTTTAATTCTCATTTATACCAAAATAAGGACGAAATTTGCTGTGTTTTTAGAGCATCGTTTTTTGCAAAGGATATAGCAGTCATAATAACTGGGGAAATGTAACTTCAACTTTTGAAACATAATTTTTACAATAATTACGCAATTATTCAGAGGGTATTCATAAAACATTTTAGGAATATTTAGGACTTTTAGGGCTTTTTTAGGACTTTTAGGACTTTTTTTTTGGAATATTTAGGACTTTTTAGGACGTTCAGGACTTGTTCGTCACCCTGGTTATTACAATTATCCTGTACAAAAGTTAATGAAAATATAGTGAATATAGGACAATATAGGACGACATCAAAAATATAAAAATTCATAGGAAATTTAGGACGGCTGGGATAAAAGGTGTCGAATGGATCAGTGGCAAGGCATTGATCCACCCTGACCGATCCAACGACAAGAATATTTGACATCATGGGCATATTTTATTCCAAAAAATTACCTAAGGACTGAATCGTGTTAAAGGAATCACCAAGGATTCAGAGTGAAAAATCTATCCGGCTTGGCGGGATTTTCTGCCACGACTGCAGGAACGCTACGACACCGACTTAGCGCCAGAAGCCGAGTTTCCGGCCCAATGTTCGTGTGACATTTTCCGCTTGCTTATTCCCTGGAACGTATATCCAGAGTTGGTACAGACCCATTCAGATACGCGCGCTGCTGAAAACGAATTTTAATTTCATTTCTCGGGTTTCGGCCCATCGATTATTTCCCTCGGATTGTTTACCGAAAAGGCTGAAATTTCTCAAAAATTGAAAACATTTGGGCTTAAACCCAGGCTTACCTGATGCAGGAGGGCTGACGTGATAAATAATGTCATTCACTGCAAGATGAAAATCATCCTGCATTAATGATTCTATGCTCGTCGCAGCGGATACGCGAACACCATCTGTAATCAAAGCAATGGGCACATTCAGTCCAGATCGATAATTTCTTATTTTCTTTTGGACTTGCCTACTAATATCAAACGTTCCAAAAGTTAATCAAGGTCGGCATGATTGCACGACACATTCACCACCTAAATCACTCTCCAAAAACAGCAGCAAAATAACAATGTGCATTAAACAATTGGTTTTAATGGGAAAATGTTGAGGGGGGAAAAAATTTCCGGTGTTTTGCCCTAGATTGCAATTGAACCAAACATGCGAAAATGACATCCATTAATGACCCCAATTGCTTCTTTTGATGAGAAATTTAGAATGGGTGGAAATCATAATGACTGTGCAACACTACTAGTTAGGCATTCCCAAATGGGCTCAAACAAGGATTAAATAAACAGCTCTAATTGAAGGGGTGGATAAAAAAGGATTCGCATAAAGAGGATTCACCTAATTTCACTAACCATGAAAAGTTTCACTACTGAATCTCATTTTCATTTCCTTAAATATTGTGTTTAGTCATGGTACGTTTGTTCGCAATAACCTGCCTACAATTTTATTTTGCACTATAAAGGGTTCTCCCCAGAAACTCTGGCTTTTCCAGTTTTTTTAAATTTTCACTGACCTGCTCATAGAAATGTATAAATATGTAATTTCTGTAAATAATGTAACTAAAATGAGGTGGTTCATATGCTAACTTATTTACAGAATAAATGAGTTTTCTCTTACTTTTTCAAAATAAATGACTTTTCTATAATTTTTTCAAAATAAATCATTTTTCCTGACATTTTCAAAACAAATCCTTTTTACTTAATTTTTTTCAAAATGAAACATCTTTGTCTTGTGTTTTTCAAAATTAATCACTTTTGTCTTACTTTATCAAAATAAATCGATTTTTACTTAATTTTTTCAAAAACAAATCAATTTGCTCTTACTTTTTCAAAATAAATCCTTTTCCTCTACTTGTTTAAAATAAATCACTTTAGCAGACATATTCAAAATAAATATTTTTTTCTATGACTATTACAAGGCTATA
>JAQGCC010001262.1:0-25145 GCA_034698905.1 Xestoiulus laeticollis | reverse complement strand
ATGCTAGGTCCTCGTACATTTCATTTGTTCCTATCAGTTTCCAAAATTAAATTAAAAAATAATTTAGAAAAAAAAAAACTTTCTGATATGCAACCCTCTTAACTTGAAATTTATTACTTTAATGTATTCATTTATTTAAGGGGACATACTCCTGAACAGTGTAATGAAAATACATACGTACACTAAAAATTGTCCCATCCTCATCGATTTTTAATGTACCCAACAGAGATTTTTTTAATACATTTTCAATGTGAGAATGTACAACATATAGTTCACTACCTCTGCTGTGAGGGGCAGCACGATGCATCAAAGGCCATAATATCAATTTTAACAGCTTTTTGAGGCGAATATCAATATACTTATAGGGTATATGAAAAACATATTGTAAAATATGCTTATCCTTACAGGTGATTGTGCCCCAAAAATTCGTTTAAGGATACGCATCCCTTTGAGTGGTTAAAATATATTTTTTTCTTAAATGATCTTCTCTGCAATTTATAATGAATAGAAATTCATCCAGGACGATAAATTGGGAAAATTAGAAAATCTGGGTAAATGTTTGTAGATAAATTTGTATTTTTTTACTACAATTTGGCTTTATGAAACCAAAATTTCTATCCATTTTGCAGTCGATATTCATACTTTTATGTAACATTCTTCAATATAAACTATATATGCCCAGAATTCAGAGGCGACCCAAACGATATAAATTGTGACCTTTTTTCGAGTTTTATTTTTGCTTACAACACTCCAGACAATGGAATGAATTAAATTAGTGACCTAGTTTTTGAAAATGATGCGCGATTAAATTCCCTTTTTCTGCTTTTTCGCTAAGAATTGTCTTCTATTTTTGATGGCTTTCCTCTCCAAGGGATTGATTGCTGATAGGAGACTCACTCGCTTGTTGTGGATCAAGAAAATAATATTGTTTCTATGCCTTTTATAGTGTTCTCTGTATGGGTAATTTATCACGAACATCTAAACGCCGCCGCGTGCATAATTTTATCGTTTTTCAATAATGGGTCAGTACCCCAGTCAATTATTTTCAGTTTCAAATTGGAAATTAAAGCCAAAATAGCTCTTCTGAGATATGTACAATTCCGGGTTCCGATAAGGGATTTTTAGCTTTGTCTGCATGGCCCTATCAGGTCATTTTACGCGTATTTCTGCGAAATCTGATGGCAACACATAATGGGTTTTCTGTGTTTTTATCCCTATTTTGCCTTATAAAATGCTGGTACTATTTAGGTACTACATATAATTTAAGGTGTGCTGGTCCTAGTTTACCTGTTTTTACTATACATTTTTTATAAATCTAAACTAATTTAATTTCAAATGACATACATGTACGAGTACAATACTATTTTTTGATCGAAATTTACGTATTTTTTTTTATTTTGTGATTTAT
The DNA here is from genome assembly GCA_034698905.1 of Xestoiulus laeticollis. Lineage (NCBI taxonomy): Eukaryota > Metazoa > Arthropoda > Diplopoda > Julida > Julidae > Xestoiulus > Xestoiulus laeticollis. The sequence continues at coordinate 23,737 of JAQGCC010001262.1, read as the reverse complement.
TGAGTATTTTCTATTGCTACATTATTATCGAGGAATTTTTGTGATGTAAGAAAGGAATTAGTATCAATGGAATAATTTGATATTAATTGTAAAACTTATTGCCCTCTGGTGCAAGACCTATACCTGTAATGGGTAATTTCTCAATAACTTATAAAAATAGGTTAATAAAATAAATTGCTCATTATTCATCACGTTTTTGTACATCCAGATGGCTATTTCATTTCGTCAAACTCCACAGTATAAACTCATAATTGCTTCTATTTGAAATAATGGGGGGTCTTTGATGGGACACTAGGTTCTCCCTAGCGGCCCAATGATGATACTACAATCTCTCAAAAAAATTTATTTAAAAAATAACTAGAAAAAATAAATTAAAAAATATATATACAGTTGGATGCACCAATACGTGATGAATATTGAGCAATTTATTTCATTTTATCAGTTATGGAGATATTTTTGGCTTTGAATATTTAACATTACAGATATTGGGCTTGCTCCAGAGCGTAACGAGCCTTAAGATAAAGCGCCACGTTCATATACAGCCAAAATATTGCGCTTTCTCTGTTTTGAGAACGCATTGGATGCGTGCGCCATGCAGTGGTGATAACCCGAACCACTTTGCTTATTAGCAATGACGCTTCATAAAACGACGTAAGGAAATGGTGGCAGATATTGGCGCGAAAATTGAAAACTTCAAAATGTATTTTTCGAATGTGCATGATCATATTGCTTAACATTTATCATTTAATGATAACTAAATCAACATGCAAAATTTCGTTAATAACTGATATATGAATCAATATGCCTCTCATTAAATTAAACATTATACTGATTATTAAAATTAAAATATGAAGAACAGACAAAATGGTGGCAGTTTTTACCAATTTCCATACGATTGTCGTCATCTACTCTTCTTATTTATGACTCGTACTGGATAAAAAATAGAATTTTCCAGAACTACGAGATTTTTTGTCCATGAAAATTTTAAAAATTTCGAATAATTCCTTTGAATTTCATCAGGAAGCGGATTTATTATAAGTTTAGTTAGTATTCTTACTCATTTTCACTGTCCGAATGTTCCATGGAAGTATTTAGATTAATTAACTACTTCTCATACCGATTTGATAATTGTCCTATTCAGGTTTCAAAAATGTATATTTGAATTCAATAATCCCAATATTCTTCATTTTGGAAATTCACCTCCAACATGTCAATTAAGGAAGCCCCAAAAAGGTTATTTAGGTCCTCGCATGCCTCTTGTTAAAATTGTTCTACGTGTACCTTGGCGTTTTTTCCACTTTATGCCATGTTTTCCGTCTCGGATTACCGCCCTAATTGCATTTCCAAACGAGCTGGAAATAATTGTATAGTTGTATTTCGCCGAAAAGAATTAGAAGCGAGTCTTCATGATTAAAACCTCAGATATAGGCTCGTGTTTGTACATTGTTGTCGGAGAACAAGGGGGGAAATCCCTGTTATTGCGTGGAGATCCCTCTCGAGTCCTGCCATTGACCACGTTGTATAAAACGTGCATTTGCTAGGCTTGTCCGTTGCACACATACGTCGTTTCAATTTAATGCAAGGCAGCCGACGACATTTGCTTTCAATGGGGCATTAGAGGGCATGGATAATTACTGATAACGGCCTTCCACTCCAATTAGATATTATACACGAAAGCCCATGGTCCCATATAATATCCCGAATCAGCTCCCCCTTTGTAGCACACACACTCTTGCTGCCCAGTAACGGTTTTTTTCCCATTCAATGATGCGACTTGGAGTGAATAACAACTAAGAACACTGAATACTCCTGTATACTTTTTTTGTGGTTTCGTGTCAGTCTGCAATCCATTTTACCAGAAAAGCTCGTTCAGGTTTCTGACAATGCAGTTTGAACACTGTAGTCCATTAGCCCTTGCCTCCGTGCTTGTCCAGGGTTTTTTTTTTCTTGTCATCACCAACAATCTACTGGGTGTGTAACGTTACTTTGGCATTGAGTCGTTCATTTATAATCATTATTTACTCAGGTTGCTGCTGCCAGTTGGTTGCAATTCTGTTTGATAATTTTGGATTCATTTTCTCGAAATTTCAAGCAATATACAGTGAAATTTTCTTATAATGATCTTCAGGGAGCTAAGAAATCAATCGTTATATCCGGATTTATGAAAAACGTACATGGAATAAAATAATAATTAACATGCATACAGAAATGCGTGTTTAAAATTAATTTGCATGTATTTATTAATTGTTTTGAATGAAAAAATCACATAGAATATGAATTAATTTAAGCGGTTTGGTAAAGGAAATTAAGGAAATTTTTAAAAATAATAATAATAAATTAGGAAATTGTTTATCTAAAACTGGAAAAAGTATAAATATCGTATACCAATATTTAGAAAAAAAATATTCGATAATAAAGATAAATTTTAAAGTTTGTATAGTTTTATATTAGTTCATATATTTCAAAATTGAAACAAATATCAGCACTGAAATATAATACAAAATACGAGCATTTTTTTTTTTTTTGAAAGTTACTGTTTCGTTAGTAAAATAACATTTTTGTGTAGTAGGATTTCAGATAAAATACAATAATTTTAAGACTGTAAATCCTTTGTCATTACATATTACATGTATATCCACTTAGAATATCTCATAAAATCGTAATAGGTCATCGCTATGTCCGGATTATTGTTATATCCGGCATCGTAGTATCCGAACTAAATTAATGCACATAAGAAAAATAGACAAATTAACACATTGCTAGGAATAGTTATAGGCTACCTGTAAATTATGAATCCTTTTGTGATATTTAATACATTTTATATTGCTGTTTGATAATGACTCTATTAATTACTTCCCTATTAACTCAGCAATATCATACATGTATACACTTTTAATGTTTATTTTATACCTACTAATTACGAGTATTTAATCGTTTGTTTAGTTGAAATCTATATTGCATCAAACCAGTACTTTCCTTATTTTTTGTGATATTTGATACATTTTAAGTTGCTGTTTGGTAATGTTTAATAACTGAAAGATTATTAAGTTTGCAAATACTTCCCTGTTGATACCAATTAATTCCCTATTACTTCAGTAATCTTTTGTTACTAAATATAAACACTAGTTAACAGACAGTTGCTTCAAAACTGCCTACTACAGTCTAATGGACGCCTCACATTCAATTCCTTGGCCTTGTCCAGGGCATGGGGCGATGTTGATGGGTTTAGGAAGCTTCTATCGTACCAAATCCTCATTAACCACCAGATAATTAAAATTGCTGCTATTCCATAGAACAACACTGGAATGAATGCATTTAATCATTTCGCAAAAAAATCCATCTGTTGCCAATTAATTCACAACACCTGTTTTTTTCTACATAGTTTATATGACTTTCAGATACATTGTATAGTCGACTCTCGATATAACGAACAAAGTGGCTGGTCCCGATCAAAATGCCTATACCTCATGTATTCGCCTCTCAGTATAACGAATAGTCGTATCATAAAATTCATATTTTCATTGAATTTAAGCATTGATTTTAAAAGATAATATCTTATAGCATTCTAACGCTTATTTAAGGGGTACTCAAAATACAGTATAAAATAAGCCCACAAGCAGTCATGAAGACTCCAGCATTTGACAAAAAATGTGTATATCTGGTGTTCAATAGAAGATAAAGTACTGTAGTGACAAAAAAACGATGTCATTTTAGTCGGTATAAAAACTGCTAGGTGTCATAAAAGCTATGAAAGCTACCTTTCCATATAACGAACCTGGCATTCGTTATATCGAGAGCCGAGTGTAAATTAATCCGCTGAAAACAGTTTAAAGAATGGTCTTTAATTATTTCGTATTAGACAAAGTATTGGTGACCTGAACGAAGTTTTTGTAATGATTGTACCAAAGGTTACCCTAGTCAAAATGAAAGTATACTTTGGTTAAGTATACTAAGTAAACTTAAGAGTTTGACAAGGGTTGTCATGTCAGTTACATGACAGAGGGCATCTCATTTAGTACGCTTGAAATTGTGCCATACCAAAGCCATTTTTCAACAATGTCAATACAACCAGTAATTACATTTTTGCATTTCATATATTTGAACAAAACCGAATTTTGAATAAATTTGCAATGAGAATGAATTGAATATCTCGCACCACGCCTATCCAGTATGATCAGGTCCCTTCTGTTTTTCAAAAAAACCATCAAGGGAAGGTCATACCGTCGATGATCCATCCAATGCATTGTGGGATAGCAGAAGTTGATTACCATGCGTAACACGCACGCCACTCTCTATTAATCTACTAAATGTGTTACATGTATTTTCCAGAGTGATAAAAAGAACGTGTTAAAGCAGCACGTGAAACATTCATTTCTATTACATCTTAAATATGTCTAGGCATGGATAATTGCGAGGGAAACGATACGATTCATTCGCCCGATAGCGTGTGATTATTGCACAATTTTATTGGTCGATCTGATGGACCATTATGGTCGTAAATGCATTAAGACCCCCGTTCCTGATAAGCAAAATCTGCCTTACGCCTTTGCACGCGAAATTTGTATTGGCGAAATTAGCGTTAATTTGGCTAAATGCTATTGGATAATGTCTATATATACAATTTGTCGACAAAACTACTGTACGTAGCATGTTTATCTCCAATCGTTAAATGAAACTCTTCTCGCTTAATGGACTCTTTCAGTACGACGCAACATAATGCGCAAATGGATCCTATATAGCGAAAAATTATCTTATTTTTCCTGCACTTGTATAGTGCCATATGGTGCACGGGCATTGTGCCTCTTGGCACATGCATGGGCAGTATTTGTGCAGTGATGCAAGATTTTCAGGCAAAAATCCACTGTTGTCTAGCTGGGCGTTTTTCAATAGATGCAGCACGAATAGCCCCTCTAGACGACAATTTACTCGCTTTCAAACTTGCATTGTGGCCACTTATATGAAATCTGCCTAATAGATTACGATCTAATGTCCCGGTAGGCTATTGCATTAAAAAAAAGGAAAAGCTGTTACGTTAGGCTGCGGTATTCTTAAAGAATCAGATGCAGAGTTCTGATGGCGAAACGATCATTAGATTGTATATTGTTCTTAACCCAGTCCCAATGATGACCACCTTGTTTTTAAAAATTTCTCTACTAATGCACCACCAAATGTTTGCCAAAACATTTGGTGGTAGTAGAGAAATTTGTTCAAACATTTAGGCAAATATTTGTGTAAATTTTTAGACAAACAATTGTAAAAATGTGTACAAATGTTTGTAAAAATATTTGGCCACCATAATTGGCAAATGACCCCCTTGTTTTTGAAAATTTCTCCAAATTACCACCAAATATTTTTACAAACGTTTGGTCAAATAATTTTTCAAACATTTAGGCAAAATATTTGTTCAAATTTTTATACACACATTTGGGCAAATATTTTTACAAACGTTTGGTCAAATAATTTTTCAAACATTTAGGCAAAATATTTGTTCAAATTTTTATAAACATTTGTGAAAATATTTGTACAAACGTTTAAAAATTGTTTCTACAAACGCTCCAAATTACCACCTGATGTTTGACCAAATATTTAGTCAAACATCTGTACAAACGTTTGATCAAATTATTTTTCAAAATTTAGCTTGGACGAATGTTTGGCAACATGCTTGGACGAACGTTTGGACTTAGGATTAGACACACTTGAATTCTTTGAGTAGACAGCGTACAGCTTTCCCGATCTGTCCCTTTGAATAATTGGAACTCCATACTTATCATTGGTCTATGTTTTAGTCTAAAAAACCAAACAATTGAAATCAACATTTTAGATCTTAAACTATTGAGGTAGGACTACTTACAGCTCCTACAGAGGGTTAACTAAATAACTTATTGTCTCACATTTGTTGTATGCCAATTGTCAAATGTTCACGTACAGATCGATGCATAATGAACTAAGTATGCACCTTTATTTTTTGTACAACATTAAGAACCTGTAAATTATATTTAACTAGATCCACAAAGATAGCTTTAGACACATACATTGTAGTTGGGAATTTTTCAATACAAAAGATGCAAAGCATAGCGTGCCCTAATCTACTTTTGAGTATCGACTCCTTGTTTTTTTTCCTCTAGTCATTATTGTGAAAGAATACGCGTTGATGTGGGTAAAATGCTAGTATTTATTGCCATGATTTTTAGGGTGCCACCAGGATTGGAAGGTGGGTGTTTCATCCGAGTGGGAATTAGTGCATTAGCGTGTTCAGTGAATGCAGTGCAGACGCCAATAAAGTGCATGTATTATCGATTACGTTATCCACACGCTGCTGGCTTTAAATGATGTCATTTGTGGGGTGACTTTTGAGTCATGAAGTCGACCTGTTCCATTGACTGAGTGTGGGTCGGATGTCTGACTGGATTTAGGCTATTAGAATACGTGATGTCAGGGAGGACATTGCCAAAAAAAATGACCACCGAGAGACTAATTATGTCCTCGACGACTTTCATTAAGTGATTGCTATTTGTGAAAAGGGCATTCGAATGTAATACATTTTGCAAATGGGCTGAATTCCTTTCATCAAATTGTAGCCGGCCCTAGATCAAATTAGAGGGTATTAAATTAATGATGCAATGTGAACAAATTGAAAGACCTAATGAAGTCGATTCATTTTAAAACTGCAAGCGTTTACGTGTTGCTTTTTCATCTGCTTTTTAACCTTGTTTTGCTATATAAACATTACGAATGCTTTAAGGGCTGGTTGCACCAACAGAGGTTAAGAATAACCTAGAGTTAACCTGCTGTGTAACACTAGGTTAGCCCACCTTTGCATTGCAAAAGCATGGGTTAACTTCAGGTTAATATTCTAGAATTAGATGGAGGCCATTTTTTTCTGCTTGGCTAAACATGGGTTCCATAACCCTGGGTTATTTTATCAACGGTTAATTGGTGCAGCACATACAGCTAATCTGGAGGTTAACGAGAAGTTATATTTTAACCAGAGGTTAGTAAAACTTAGATTTTTACCTCATTTGGTGCAACCGGCCCTTAGTAAACCAATTCTGCTTTTCTTGAGTTTGAAATACCACGGTCCAGAATACTAAAACAAGTCTTTTCATACACTTTTTTTTTCGTTTTAACATGGTTCAAAAGTCAAAGGTTAATTAAAATGTATCCTAATTATCGTTTTTGCAATAGGGTCAGTTGTTTTTCACCCTCTTATCTTGCTATCTTTCACTCCTTTGTTTACCTGAATTCTTCTATCTTTTGAACCATTCTCTTTTGTTTATATTTACGATCACCTGCAAAAAAATCTCAAGCTTTCATTTAAACGCTTAATTAACCTTACAAATTGTTTGGCTTTTCTTCACAAAAGTCCAATCCTGAGAAGCATTTTCATCAGAATGAACATTTTGTGCTAGGTAATGGGTTTACTTTGTTCTCCTTTAATAGCTTTATGGCGTACATAGGTAATCCTCGAAGATACAGGTGTAATAATTTTATTTCTTAGGGAATTACTGTCGGCTTAACAGGCATTTTCTGTTAGCAATTATTTATTCGTTAGGAATACTGTGTTAAGTTTGTAAGCTTAACGTCCATGCCTTGCTTGCTATGTCCTAATGAACGTGGTTTCATATTAAACTAAGAGCCTAATTACAGTATGCAGGGTGTCCCCAACTAAAAATGTACCTAGTAATTTCATTTATTAATTATTTTTGTCTCTCAGTTATGTGAATTGTAAGTTCGAAATACACAAACATTTTGAGATTAAATTTCCATACGATTTCTAACATTGGACACCCTGTACTTGTAAATATTAATACAATATTCCTACACTGATCTCGAGTTTTTAATTTCATATCCGTTGGAGAAAGTTACTGGATATACATTATTAATATGCCATTGTTCCTTTGACATTTATTAATCTTACTAAAATGAGCAAGACATTTACACAATGGAAATTTCATGAACTCTAAATTTACATGTACAGGTAGTGCTTTTATTCAGCAAAATAGTTGTTATTTTTTTTATTAAATGTAGTGGTATAAATTTCGAAACGTGCCATTTAGTAAAATTATGACATTTCATCGTAATATGGGGTCATTCGCCTTGTTCTATACAAAACTATACTTGGAACATTTGCTCTAAACGTTTTTGTGACTCAAGACTTTTGTATTCTATACATCCTCAATTAAGGCAATTATGCTTTTGATTAATTTAGGCCAGGGTTATCCTGGGCGGATATTTTTATGAACAAGATGGTCTGCTGCACATTTTAAATATGGTTTTATTAATATCATTTTACAAACTTTGTTTATAGTCAATCTAATAAATTGGTTTCAGTATGTACATGTAATTACTTTCTAAGGTGTATGAATTTTATGATATACAAATCAATATGCCTTAACAATATGGGTAAAATTTATTACATATAGTTAGATAAAATCCTCAGATCATTAAAAGGATAATGTTGTTAACATTTCAAAGGATTTACAGCCATTGGAAATCCTGCAGTTTTATTTATCAGTGTTATATGAAATACACATGTGAAAATGACAAGAGAAAAATGCACTTTGACATGCATGAACTGTTATTTTTGGCATCTACTCAGGATGTATAGTGTATTTTAAGGATTTTAAATGCTAAAAAATAAGTTTCAAGGACCTTTTCCCAAAACCACTAAATAGATTAACTTTTATATCAATTTAACCAATGTATAATGCAGTCATTTACAAATCTGTATTTTCCAACATGGAAAAATATAATATTTCTAAATACATGTATATACAAAAACTGTTATAGGCTTCTAAATGCTCGCACTATATTCAAATAGATACATTATAGTCTTGCAATAGAACAAAACAATGGCGGTTTTTTTTTATAAATTGCATGAACATGTACAAAAATATGAAAATTTTATATAATTCTATGTTGCCATTAAAATAAATAGGACATTTTGGGCGCTGTTCATAGTGAAAAATAAATACTATATTATTATAAAGTTTATATTGAAAACATGCATGTATAAGCTAAAAAATATTTGGTAAAAATAAAACAAAACAATGGACTTGTTATTGGTAAAAATTTGATAAATTTTGGTTAAAATTCAATAATATACCGTTAGATTATATTAAAAAAAAATCACTGCAAGGTCGATCAGGCAGGAAAAATTGATTTATTCTGAAAATGTCAGAAAAATTCAACACAAATGTACCAAAAAACAATTCATGCTAATAGCATTTTTATATGCTGTTTTGACACTGGCTTCCATTAATTCCAGGCTATTGTTCGTCAAAATTTAAGCACATTCTTATTTTTCCAGGGGCTGGACACACTTTTAACACATTTCCCCCAGTAATTAATCCCAAAGGATAATAAAATTAAAAACCATTAACAGTCTAGAATAATCTGGTCGATGTACTACACTACAATATTGACTTATTAGTAATTTCGTCGTTATATAGAACATTCATATTGATATTTTTTTCTAAATTCAGCTGTGGTTGTTTGTTTCAACGACAATAATGGCAGGTCAATGTTCTTATGCATAAATGCAATGTCACTGGCTTTACACTTTCATCAAAGTGCTGCTTAAATGGCACTTTTCTAATATATAGGAATCTTCTGCCATGCCCTTTAGTTAGTCCCATATGCTTGAAATTGCCCAGTGGAAAATTTGAAAACTTCCACTCGATTTCTGGGAAATTGTGCATCTGTGATTGCTGATGATTACACAAAGTCCATCGATGGAGACACGAACATTCCCAAATTGGCTTTTTCTTGATACGACATAAATTGATGCCATTTATCATGAAAGGGCTGCTGCTACCAGCCCTCTTTATTGCAGCAACAGACGTCAGTGTCACATGTGGCTGTTCTGGACAGAGTGGATTGTCCATCATTTTTGATGACTATGTGTCATGTTCTCTGCCGTCCTCTACGTTTAGAGATACTTGCAATGGTTTCATGTGGAAATGACAACGACTATCTATGGATTCTGACCAATCAGCTTTCTTAAAAACACTTCAATAGACAAAACCTAATTACTCGTAGAATCTTTTAAGAATTAAGAAAGTGCATTTTTGATCAAATAAAAGTTTAAATTTAAGGGATTTGTTCAAAGAACAAGATTAAGAGAGTTGCATACCAAAATAAGCCTTTTTTTTAATTATTTTTTTATTTAATGTTGGAAGCTGATAGGAACAAATGAAATGTACGAGGACCTAGCATAAATATTCTATTATTTGTTTAAATGTTTTGTTTATGTATATGTATATTACATTTTATGGAAATATGTCCGTAAAGTTTACCAGACCTTCTACAATTATAAACTTTACAGACATATATCCATGAAATGGAATGTAAACAAATAATAGAATATTTATGCTAGGTCCTCGTACATTCCATTTGTTCCTAACAATTTCCAAAATTAAATTAAAAGAAGTTAGAAAAAAAGGCTTATTCCGGTATTCAACACTCTTAAGACTTCATTTGCTAGCTATATTCTACCGAATTGTCTAATGTTCAATTCCTAGCAAACGCAACATGCAAAGCATAATTTTATGATTTCAACGAAAAAAATTGCATTGGAAAATCCTGGGAATCCTTGATTTTGCAAGAACTGCTTAATAGATGGCATACCAAGCAATGTGGTTGAAATGGCCCCAGTTTTACGACTGGGATATAGATTCCGAGAAATCCACGTATGGAGAAATTTCACCTTAAACGTAGCTATCGGATTTTCACTTCTTCTGACTGCTTTTATTGATTTTTTTTATCTTATTTTTTGACGCAGTTTACGAAATAGCTTGAAACAGGCTTTTCCCGCAAACCTGGGAAACCTAGAAATGTCAAGGAAATTAAACAGGCATGGAATAGTCAGGGGAAAATTGATTGATTTTTAAAAACTCAGGGAAATATAACACAAATATTACATGTGTTTTAACATAGCCAGTTATTAGTTATCATAGAAGTGGTGGCACAATCCAGCCAATCTTTCAATCTCTTTTAGCCTATTTTAAAAGAAACATATTTTCATAGTACATGTACATTGAAAAATTTAAAATTAAATTCAAGTTGGTGATTTGCTGAACATGATACAGTTTCTATAAGCAACGAGACAAAAAGTCGTTAGCCGTATTATGACATATTTTTAAATTTATTAGGCGTCAGGGAAACTTGCTTTTAAAAACTGAAAAAGTCAAGAAAGTGGAAAATTTTTTAGGTATCTTGCTATATACCAAATTGTTAAACTCATACCTGCATCGTAAAATTTCAAAAGTCATTTTCTCCATAACTTTTAAAAATCTGTTAAGGAATTTATTTGCTTAATATTTATCCCGTTTGTTGTATCCAGCTGGATGCACCGAAACGTGATGAATATTGAGTAATTTTTTTCATTGATTTATTTGTATAAGTCATGGAAATAATGGGCTTGCTCCAGAGGTAATAAGCCTTAATAAGCTGCTTTGCATGAGCACATGCGCATTGATAAGCAGATCGGTGTTTGTCGTGGCTGAAATGTAAAAGCCGAATGTACCCTCACTCATATCATATCATATCATATTACAACACGTGTTCAGTGGTGGTCATACCGTAAAGAGACGCTTCTTTAAACCGTATCCAACAAGTGGCATTCAGGATGCATTGCCTCAATTTTCTTCAAATTTGCAAAAATTATGCTCTCATCCTCTTTAAATTTGGCGAGGTCATGTATTTTATCCACTTGGCGAGCATACGCTCATCTATCCTACCAGGAATTTGTCCGATTTTTGTTCTAAGAAAAGGTAGAATTTTTGATGAGGGTCAATATCTCGATGTGTACATTTCCTTTAGCTCGAAAGGGCTATTTACCTGAATTGTGCTTGGACACCCTATATTGCATATAAAGGGGATGTAGCTGAAAACTGGCTTGATCACATTTCCCGGATGACGTTTGAAGGGGAAACGCTAAACTAGCTGCTTGGATGCCCAGGTTCATGTAATTTAATGAAAGTTAGATTAAAGCCATCGTGGCCACTGCAGCTAGGTGCACTAAACACCAGGCTGAATTCGTGTGCTATAGTAGTTTACGGTTGACCCTAGAGCGAAATTGCGAACTATAAACTTTGTATAATGCTCTTGTGAAAGGGCATTTGATGCTTTTAGTCCAGTCGTAACGGACAATAACTCCATTGTAATGTTAGCTCCTTAAATAGGACTTGGAAGATAATTGTGGGGTTAATGGGCAGCTTGACCTGTGGGTGTCCAGTTTTATGGCAGAAGGCTGAAACAACCTCTTTGCACACGCAAAAAAAGACAGCAAAAAGATCAAATGTAGCGCGTGTGGCAAAAACAAGAAAACGGTAGTTTGAAAATGGGGTTACCTAAAAGGTTTTATGAAATCTCAACAGGTGAACTTTGGTTGGTTTATGAGTTTCTCAGTTTTATGATTCATCCATGTTACCTTTTGCTTGTTCACCTGTTGTAATTCTTCAAATTTAACACCGACCAGAAATTCAGTGCAGCTTGTATATTTTAAAATAATCAATACAGGAGAAAGGATCAGTTTAGTTTTATCCTTCAAAGACGTCACTCAATTTTTAATCTGCTTTTTTTAGTTTCAACATAGCAACATTGTTGAATGCAAACACTTCAATCCTTTTTCGAAAATGGACAAGTGCATACTCTCGTAGCTTAGTAAATTATCATTTGCACTTGAATGAAAAAGCAAAATACGTTCGAATTAGTGATTTAGCCTTGAACAATATATGTCGTTCAACATGCAAAATGCATCTTCTATAAATCAGATTTTGAAAAGCATACTAACCAATTCTGGCATACAATGTACTTTTATAACCTACAATAGGATTTTTGAAACATGCACCTTCTTTAAGATCTCTTATAGAATAAAATGGATATAAAGACTTGTGGGAATCTTTAGTATTCTGAAAGAGTACCATGCAATTATACAGAAAAGCAAACTAAAGTACGTATCTCACCATCAAAGGTTCCTTAAGATCAATGTCAAAAAGATTGTTATATAAATTGATTTAATCCCTGTTATGTAGCACCTTGCTATTTAATCATAATTGGCATTTTTGTTGTGATTAAGTAATACATCTTCCACACAATTTTATATTTTCATCGTTTAGAAAGACAGTATTAAAACGTCCTTACAAATCTAAAGTTAAATTTCATTCAGATCCCTATACGCTCGTATACATACTCGTATGTAGATGGTGCTGAACGACATGTGGAATAAAATTAAGTCGGCTCTCGATATAACGAACGCCATGGGGTTAGGGCATTCGTTCGCTAAATGAGTTCTGAACATCATTTTCGATCCTAGTCAGCTCTCTTGGAGTTTTACGACACCTATAGCAGTTTTTACTGACTGAAATGTCATTTTTTTGCCCCAACAGTACTTCTGCCTACTATTTATTAAACACCAGAAATACAGTGTTTGCGAGGCATTTTTTTGGGACCATGCAGCCGCTCTGTTCGTTATATCGAAAGACAACTGCAGTTCAATATTTGCTAATAAATTGTGTAAAGATTCGCTTCAGCAGGTTATGTCTCAGAATAGTATTTCCATGAGACGATACATTACATTTTAAAATAAAAAATCTTTTTTATGCTTACAAATTTCAAATGCCAATGATTCATTGTCTATTTACCAATCAAATAAAAATAAAAAAACGGTAGTGAATACTATAATAGGGACTAAACCACAACAGATCGATATATTGTGTTGGACTTGCATCATAGTGATCTTACTGCAATATTGAAGAACTATGCCTCAAGTAACAACTTTGCTTATTTCACAAATCAAATACAGATTTTGGAAGAGTTTTCTTGCTCCAATTGAATTCAGCACTATGCATGTGCATCATAGTGCATGTGGCATGAACCTCTGTAGCTAAAGGGGTCGTTTTCAGTTGAGTGCTAGTCTCTTAGCCACAAGAAAGAATCAATAATACTTGTGGTGATGTCAGAGAAGAGATCAGCCAGGGCTTTTGTCCATTTATTTCTGTCTAATGTTACTGGAACATGACTCTAGTCTGGTTGGTTAGCTTCGTCTGTGCGGTTACTAAGGGTAACTTGAGGGCGCTCCAGGGTCTCTTTGGCGCCATTGTGCTCCAAATTGCAGCAAGTGCATGCATGCATATTAAATAGACTCACGCCTGTCTGCAATTATATTCTGCTGTATGGATTTACCTTGAATAAGGCAGCTGGTCAGGTGACTCATAAACACTACTGAAGATCAATATACCATTGTCAAATAGGTTTTTCAGGTGAGCGACCAGACTGCAGCTTTTAGCAATTTGTACCCCAAAATGATTTCATCCGTCAGATATTTGCCATGCAATTTGCGCAATGTGGAGTTAGAACATGTTGTTCTAACCTTTAGAATGTCCAAAAGCGTGCCAGTGACACGCATGGGTTAATGTTGACTGGTTGAGGACTTAATGGCCTCTGAACATGGTACAGGCATTGTAAACAACACACAGACTGCCTCAAAAAAATGTGTGCCTTTCCCTGTTTCCAGAAAACATAATGAATAATTAAAAGTGTGTACAATAGCCGAAAGATGAGTTCTCACATCCATTATTAAGTGGCATTCTTGATGACGTCGATGACATTTACTCATGCGCCAAAAGAGTTGTTATATGTGCTTCGGTTTTCTCTAATTCTGGCTTCCATGCCATGCATTATACAGTGCCAAATGTAATTATTGTACAGGTTCTCATTCTTTAGAACACATATAGATTTAGTCATTCGCCATAGAAAATTCTATTGTTATTAACCGTGCATACACAACTATAGGTGGCTGAATGGGATTATATAAGGGAAGGTTGAATTGGGTTTTTAAAAAATCGATATTGCATTTTGCCAACTCGACACGTGTTAAATAAAATGGGAATTAACTGCATTTGCATATATAGCTTTCAAATGTACACTCGGTTATTTATCCAAATGGAAACGGATTAAAAGGGCAAGCTTAGTCCCCTTTTCAACGTCATTATAGGTGTAATTAAATGTAAACACTAAATTAGGCAACCGTTTGATCGAACAATGGGTGGATGAAACCTGTGGCTGATATCGTTTTGAAATAAATATGTGGGATTAACATTTTTCAAGTAGGTAGTTAAACGTTTCTAATGTCTCCAATGACCTAATAGATTTTTTGAAAGTTATTTGTATGGAAATTTTTGCATGCACGCGACTACACAGTAAAATCATTTAAATATTGATAATATCACCGTATTATCAAAGTGTGTTCACATGGATGTACTTGTACAAGAGTGAGTTTGGCATAAACATAGTTCAGCAAAGGCATCTTATCTCGTAAATTATGCATTAAATTAAAATTTGAATGTTTTCTAGGAGCCTACTTGATCCCTTAAAAACAACAACTGGTTTTCCATACAGTGCAACTTCGAAATTTCAAATGGGAACCCCCTTTTAATTATCATGAAATTCTTGCTAATGCAGATTGAACATGGTCACTTGATTAGGTGCATTGTGACAACATTAAACTTTTATTCTAAGCAATTTTTTATTTGAATTTATTGATTACGAGCTAAGAAACATAAAACTATTCATGTACATGTATTTCAGAAGGGTTTAATGTATTTCTTGATGTTCTGCAACTACTTACCTTTATAGGATAACAAAATAACGCCTGCATTTTGCCTCTTTAAAGGATCAAAGGTCTTTAATTATTTAATTGTCGTGATATTAATTAACATTGCGCTTGAAAGCTTGTTTTAAGTTTATGTTAACTGTAGTGGAAGCAGCACAATCGAGTATAAATACTCAAAAATTCAGTGTTTAATCCATTACATTTATTTCGGTTCAGCATCCCCTGATGGTGGCATTTTCAACATGACCTCGTGTGGATCCATGTTGAAAATGCCATGATAAAGGCTCTCATGCGTTATCAGGGGGTGCTGAACCGGAATTTGTTTAATATATAACGGTTATATTTTTCAAAACGTGTACAGGTGTTTAAAAGTGAGCTTATTGTCTACAACAATGTCCATATAGGTTCATAGAGCTGGCCTGTTTTGTGATCCCAGGAAGGGAAGGTGGATTTCATTTGAAGCATAACAACATCAATTTCTAAAAGCTGCATATTTCGTATACATTTGAAACTAATAATATTTTCACAACCCTAGTTCAAAATTGGCTCATCCACGAGCAATGCATAAGGCGTGGGACGTGTTAAGCCATTGTTTTGTACGGATACGCATTTGTCATGTGGCTGATGAACAACAACGACCTTAGTTAAAAAGTGGCACTGGTGAAACATAATGACTGATGTCATCCATATACATTTTTCTGTTGAAAGTGTCGAGGCATGTCCTTGTGTTCAGATATCCTATTGTGTAAAAGGAGGCGTCTGGTTCAGGGGCACAATGGAAGCCCTCGAATCATTTGTGACTTATACCACGCATTGTCCACCAACATGTTATGACTGATGAGCCTCTTCCTGCTAACTATAATGAGATTTTTAGGGCGAAATCGTTGCTGTCTTCAGTAGTGGTTCTTAATATTTCACGTCTTCAATCAGATTGCAGTCTCGATGCATAATTAATTTGCAATTATGCCTAGTCCACATCAAGGAAACAGTTTCATGAAACACGAAACTCGAATCATTTCAGGACAAAAATGTTGCACATGAAATGTTTCGATACCTATCTGGCGCAGCATGTTTCGTGAAACAAGGTGTCCAGACCAATGCAACACCAAAGAAACATTTCCATGAAACAGGAACCTTGAAACAGTTTCAAGTTTCCTGTTTCATGGAAATGTTTCTTTGGTGTGGACTAGGCATAAGATGAGGCGGCAACTACTTAGGGGCCGTCCATAATTGGCGTCAACACAACATGAAATTCACACGTAAAATAGACCTGAAACATGTTTTCTAATGCCTAGTTCACACCAAGGAAACATTTCCCCGAAGCATAAAACTAGAAACTGTTTCATGAAATGTTTAAAAGGTGTTGCATTTTTTGGACACCTTGTTTCACAACTCGTGCTGCACAAGATAAATATCAAAACATTTCATGTGCAACATTTTTGCAATGAAATTTTTCGAGTTTCATGTTTCATGAAATTGTTTCCTTGATGTGGACTAGGCATTATCGTTTCCAAACATATGAAGTCCATTTGTCGGAAAATAAGGGCATTCTCCGAAATCAACGTTTCCGGCTATAGCAGTAGGACCTGCGCAGTAGAGATGAGCAGTAGAGATGCGCAGTGGAACAAAAAAATTTTCCTGGAATCTTGTTTTATTTATTTAAGAGGGTTGCATACCAGAATAAGTATTGTTTTTCTAAATTATTTTTTAATTTAATTTTGGAAACTGTTAGGAACAAATAGAAAGTACGAGGACCTAACATAAATATTCTATTTTTTTGTTTATATATATATATTCCATTTCATGGAAATATCGCAATCAAGTTTATAATTGTAGAGGGATTGGGGAACTTTACGAACATATTTCCATGAAATGGAATATACTTATACAGAAACAAAAAAAATTAAACAAATAATAGAATAATAATGCTAGGTCCTCGTGAAATTTCTAAATTTTTAAAAGCAGACATGAAGGAAGAGGTCTTCATTTCTGCCAAAATGACACATTCTGGGTTAGTATAAATGAATAATTTTTCACTTTTTATGATAAATTGTAATCACCCTGCACTCTAAAATTCTGAATGGTGCAATTAGGTGGAATTGGTGAATGGTAATCACTAGAACTTTTAAGCATAACAGATAAAGTATTGTAATTATAGGGCGTGACGAAATTGCCATTAAAGAGGATAGGTCAAAGTGAGGAAGACAGGTGGCGCCACCCTTCAAAATTGCTTTTAACCCTGCCATCAGTATTGTACTTTCTAATTTGTCATTGATAATTTTTTTTTCACCATCTGCCAACAACTAGTAACTTTGGGATTCCAGTTGGACACATCTGTACTAAGCCAATTTTCCTGTACTTGGCTACTATATATACCTAGGTAATCAATGCATCCGAAACATTTATTAGTATACCTAGCAGTAACTAGTCATTATAATACACTATCGTAATTATTAACCACTGTACACGTGTCCCAATTATACATTCAACACAGTAATATATCGATGCGTAAATATGGTGAAAAGCTATAATATTAATGGGAAAGCCCCTTTGAAACCGACTGTAAATTTGAGGGTTCCAATATTTAACGACCTATGAATTCCTAATGAGCCATTATAAATGACAAAATTGGCGTCATGAGATAATAGATTATAACGATGCATGCATGCTTGTTTACATATAGTATTTTAATGCTCCCAGCAAATGAGACTAATAATTTGCCCAAGGATTTCATACGATGATGCTTCCCTAAATACTCCCACATGCCGGGCTTATAAAATATACTTATCTTACGCGAATGATAGAGAAAAATAAACAAAACCATAATAATCAAGGCTGAATTAAAATCGCCCACCCGAGAAAATGGTCTTGCAAATTGGAGTATTGACTGACAATTATATTGAGGCCTCGCAATCGTTTGCACCATGTCATGAATTCTATTTTGTCTTGGATGAAATGAAAATCGGTTTAATTGTTTAAATTATCTTATACGTGCACATGTGCGAGTGGCGTCATTTCAGCTGATTAAAAATTATCCTCAACCATGCGTATTTGTAATTTGACGTGGTTGAAATTTAGAAGCTGAATGACCCACACAATGGCGCTTTATTTACATCACGTGTTCAGTTGTCATAACATAATGACGCTTCATTTAGATGCCACCAGCGGATGCTTTTATACTCTGGTTTGCTAAGCAAAAACTATCCTCTTTATTTTTGGTGTGGTCATGTGTTTCATCCATTTTGTGAACTTGCGCACATCTGTTTAACCAGGAATTTGCTCAATTTTTATTTTGTTTAAAATCGTTGAATTCGTAGCCCGACTATTGATTAAAAACCTGGGGTAATATTTAGTTTTTGATGAATAGTTTTTTGGTGTGGTCATGTGGTCCATCCATTTTGTGAACTTGCGCACATCTGTTTAACCAGGAATTTGCTCAATTTTTATTTTAGTTTTGATACACTAGTGTTGTTTCAGAATTTGATGCTCTTTGGTATGATCAATTTTATTTAATTATATCGATAAATTAATACCTAGCAATTAGTTAAGTCAGAACTCACTTTAATGACCTCTCACATTAAAAACTAGATGGCCTATTTCTAATTATTCCATCAAGTTACCATATGCTAATTCCCATGCAGAAAAGCTCGGATCAATTTCTCTGTTTTCAACTTTTTACAAAATATGGATTTTTTGTAATGTAGCGTGGGAAAAACCATGACTAACTTATTAGTTTTTGCTTTTACATAAGGATATGTGTTGAATTTTTCTTTATAGAAAAAATTTAATGGTTAATTGTAATGTACGTATTGTTTTCCAAAATTTGGTCATTATAAACTTAGTTCCTGGTGGCCAATTACAGACCTTGATAATAATTCAAAACTGGTTCCCTATCAAGGTTTTAGTCATTACTCTAGCTTTGTCATCCGTATATTGGCATGCTTGAGAGAGATAGGAATCGTAAAATCCAAATTAATGTTAACAGGCTGAAATAATCGCTTTTAATATTGGCAAAATTAAAAAATCGATGCGCCCTTCAGAACAAAGTCATTTGACAATTGAGTGGGTTTAGTCTTTGTGTCTCGTCACCGACAAGGGGATTTTCCATTAGAAAATTATTAAAATTGTCACATTCTCACAATTAATAAGACTATAATTAATCCAAACCGTTATTACCTACCTTAACCGTTCTACTTGTATTCTTGTTGATTTTTACTTTAGTTTTTAAATTTGTAAGGTTGGTAAAAGGCACATACATGCTAGTTTAATGTTTTACAGATTCATTTTGAATTGGTATTTAATAACTGTTTTTTGAAATAAATATGATTCCTTAAGTCCTTTTTAGCACTAAATATTTAAAAAAATATTTATCATAAATCCCTTAAGGAAATATTGTAATTTATTTAGGAAAATATTTAATTTTGATCACCTAAACCGTGCTCTGAAAGATAATTTTCTATAAAATGCTTGAGGTTCATTTATATCACGTGTTCAGTGGCCATTTAGCGATGACGCTTCTGTTAAATGCCGTTCTGCATGCATTACCTTCATCTTTATTTCACATATGGACAAATCTGTTATTATATGAAGTAGGCATGCATTGTGTCCACTAATTTACCATGAATTTGTCCGATTTTTATATCGTCTAGGACAAAATAAAATTTATCACAACATAACTTGTATTATATTTGCAATAATTTGGCTTGGCACTGGTGAAGTTCCTAGAATCAATGGTTGATGAAAACTTACTGCACTGTAAAAATGCTATAACACAAATTTTAATATGTTATCAAAGGCCTGTGACCCTGGTTGAACCCCCACATGCCGTCACCCCCGCCTTTATTGAAAAATGCTTATACGTTCCCACAATGTTTATAACTCCCTGTTAGTTATCGCTGCTTTTAATCTTTTATGAAGTCAATTTATTTGGTCGAAACGCGGGCTTACATTTAAAATATTACATGTTTGCTGACTTTAGCGCCTATTTTTCCAGGAATTGTATATGTTGAGTTTTAAGCTCCTAGCATCGTGTTCGAGGGAAAACACAATCTCTGTTGGTAAACCACATTAGATCTTTTGGTCTGGTGAAATCTTGACAGCCTAGCATATGGGTGGCAGCAGAGGCAAAAGAATGCCGATATCTAGAAAGATTGTTTTTGAATTCTTATCGAACAATAATCTTGAACATATATTAACTTATTTCCCTCAGCTTATTTCCATTGTTTGCATTTCAACGTCCAACTGGCTATTTTGACGTGTGGCTTTCCAAACATGTTTTGGCATAAAATCTGAACAATGCATTTTCGTAGAATACAGAAAGAGAGGAAAATGTTAACGAGTTTTGCTTTTATTTACATTACGTTTTCAACTGCTACAATAATATTTATCAAACCTTTCCTGACTCAATCCGCAAATGTTGCTTGATTTATTTCCTGGACTGAATCATCACTTATATATAAATCCACTTCAATGTATATTTGGAAAATTCACTATTAAAACTCGTGATGCGCACCTGTTGTTTAGAGTTTTTAGTGGCATTTATTTTTTATTATTTTTCTGAAATATTTCTGCATTAAATGTAATGATCTCAGCAAAACAATAATAATAGCGTTATAACAATAAAAATTGTTGAAGGAGGAATGGTATGCACTATGCAGATAATTTTAAAAACTAAATACACCGCTTTAGAACTAGATACAACTGTTTCTGACTGTTTTTATGGCAGTTACGAAAATTGCTTATTAACATCGTATATAAAATTCTAATGAAAGCTAACATGTTCTTCTTTTGCACTTCCTGGACATGAATTCCATTGTAGTTTGTCAATTGCTACTAGGAGGCTCTTAACAATGATGCCATACATCGACATGCAACAAACAGATTTCTCATTAAAAGATATTCTATTCAAAGTTTGTTTTGACATGTGTTGCAATCGTCATCATAAATGTTTTTAACTACATGAATTGAAATCTAGATTCTTAAAGTAATTAATTCAGAAATGCACGTATGAAGAAAATTGTGCCACCCTTGACTTTGACTTATGTGAGATCTACATGTAACTTCAAATATAGAATGATTCTAGAATAAATTCCATTCCTATGGCCATGCTTCACGCTGTTTTTACCCTTAGACCAGCTGTAATCACTCTTTAGGGGTTCTGTGACATTTTTATAAAAATAATTATTTTACTCAATACAGCACATGTAATTAATATTTAGTTTAGGCTTAAATAGCGTAGTAATAAAAATGAGTTAATGAACTGATAGTTTACAAACGAACCATATTTAAGTGATATATGTTTGTCCCTTTATAAAAGCTAGGGCGGATGACAGTATTACATTAAATTTTGGTAAAAATGTTACACATGTAATTCAGTACCAAATCCCATGCAAATACTGTAGCCTCATGCATGAAAATAAGTTATCAATTACTTATCAAACGTATTTCTCCTGTAAATTCTTCAGCACTAAATTATAATTCCATTGTAAAGTAAATTTCACCAATAGAGAGATAAAGCTGCACGAGTGATTACGATACGTTTACGTTTAATGCTTCATCAACCGCAAACACGCATGCGTGCGTGAAAAAAGACGCATCGCCAAGCGTTATAAACAGTTTATGACGAAAATACATGTATTTGAAATTTTATTTTAACATGTTTTTAATTGTATTAGGGTTCCAAAAAAATTAAAATTTGGACAGTCCTTTGATGCACATGTTAATTGGGTTTTGATGAAGTTTATGTACATGTATACAGCTGATGATCAAAGTTTAGATTGATCAGAAACTTTAAAAAACCAAGCAACATTTTCAACACTGCTTTGGGGCCGTCCATAAATGACGTCACGCACTAGGGGGGAGGAGGTCACACATTTATGTCGATTGAAACGAGGAGGGGGTGGTTTAATAAATGTTACGTCACATCATAAAATCATAATGCGCTAGTTTAAATAACAAGTTTGATCAAAATTATAGAGGATCTACATTAGAGGGATTGCGAAGGTTCCCTATAATCTTTACAACATTGGCAACACTGTTTTTTTTCCAGTGCGCATGCGTGGGGACGACGTTAATGGGTTTGTGGTTAAGGGGACACGACAAAATTTCATTAGTTTAACGTGACACCACAGCGTTTTTGAGGAGCATAACGCCCTTTACGGCGCATAACTTATTGATGCGCATGTGTAATAGTCTCTTTATCGTTCTCGTTAAGATTAAAGGAAACCTGCGCACTCCCTCTAATGTAGATTCCTCTAATTTTGAGGGATTACGCAGGCCCTCAACTACAAACCCATTAACGTCGTTTCCACGCATGCGCATTGGCACAAAAAAAACTTGCTAATATCGTAAAGATTAAAGGGAACCTGCGCAATCCCTCTAGTATCAGAGTGCAGTGCCACACTATACATACAGACTACAATGACAATAACCAGTTTTCGAGAGGAGGGAAGGGGGGGGGGTCAGAGCTTTGTGCCGTCATATTTCTAGGGGAATCTGATTTTTTGTGACTAAGTGTGACATGAGGGAGGCAAAAATCTGCTAAAATCGCGTGACGCCATTTATGGACATCCCCTTTACAGTTTAGCGAAGAATGTAATAATTATGGTAAAATATGTTAGGGTATGAGGATGAATGAACGCCTTGCCCTGTAGCATTAAAGTTGGCAATGGGGTTGATTATGTTTGATTCGATTATTTAATGACGTTGAATACCCTTTCCCCTCTATGATAGTTCTTTCATTTGCATCAATGTCAGTAATTTTCAATGGTTTCACGACGACCAATTATGTCTTAATCAGTCGTGATTTTTTTTCTCATCTTCTCTTTGCATGATCTCTATGACATCAAAAAGACGTTGGCAAACCAGTTTCAATTAAGGTCCATTCTGTTTACATTAGACGGGAGAATTGGAAATTGAAAAGCAGCATTAAAAATGGAAGAGCTATTGTCCGAGAGGAGTAATGATGGAGTCATTACCCCCGCTTCCTTCATTCCCTGGAGGAAATTAAAAAAGTTAGCGGACAAAAACCCTATTGGCAGCATTGCTTACACCTGATTCACACCAACGTTGATGTAGAACTGATGTGGATCAAGAAAACTTTTGCGTGTTAATTCACACCGC
>JAQGCC010001261.1:0-25159 GCA_034698905.1 Xestoiulus laeticollis | reverse complement strand
TTACCTTAACGAGAACGCATTGGAAAAACATACAGTGCTGTCAATATGGTTAGCATTAAAGGAGCATTAAGGGAGGCATGCTCAATCCCTCAAATTGTCGTCTCCCCTCAACCACAAACCATTAACGTCGTCTCGACGCATGCGCATTGGTAAAAAAACAAACAAACAGTGCAGCCTATGTCGTTAACCTGGACAATCACTCTAATGCAATAGTCGTGCAAAATAGCCGACAAAAAATGATGCAAACGTGACCGATGGTGATTGAATCTTTGGAGATGAAGCTTTTTCTTAGTGATGCCAAAAGATTTTTGAATGCCTGAAACATAGGAACTGATTGCCCATAAGATTACTTAGAAACAACCATTTTCGTGGATGAAGTACAGCTGTTGCATTTAAGAGACTGAAACGATTCCAGCCATCGATTGCCCCATTTTATATAAAATCGAATTCGAAGAACTCTAACTCATCTGGTATAGTTCGTACACTTAAACACTTTTATGTTGCTAGAGTTAGTATTTCTGTTCAAAAATTACCTAAAGTGGCTCGTGCCCTCTGTCCCAATATAATACTTAATAGATAGCATATAGCACATGAATGTTACTTTCACTTTGCCTTTTACATTCTTTTTCTATATAGGCCTAGTGTCGGTCTGGAATCCCTTCTAAGGAATTCTCATTAGCATTTTTCACACTAGCAACGTTACAAATATCGATTGCTGTAGAATATATATATATATTTTTTTTTTCAAACACGGATTGGCTAGAGGCTCCTAGCACACAGTGTTATTTTTATCTGGATGTAAAAAACCTTTGAAATAGAGGACAGCCAATGATCCATAGCCATCCACTTACATTGTATAAATAATTCAGTGTGTGTGCCGCGGCTATTGTTTAAACCCGCAAAAAGCTTCCTATTTTAACCTTTCATAACAAATTCAGAAGAAGCTTTAAAAGCTAGACCCATCGCTTCCATTTGGGATTAAATTCGATTTCTGCGAATTATTTGAAAAGCAATAAAAAAAAATTGAAGAATTAAGAGTTTAAGGGGCCGTCCATAAATGACGTCACGCACTTGAGGGGGGGGACACATTTGGGATGATGTATGACGAAGGGGAGGGGTTAAAATGTGACGGCACATCTAAAAATCAAACTGTACGACTTTAAATAACAAGTTTGATTTAAATATTTTTGAAATTTCAGTTTTCCATTGCCATTTTTAATACATTTTTTCCCTGCAATATCAGAGGGCAGTGCCACATTATATACATACGGATTACAATGACAATAACCAGTTTTCAAAGGGGGGGAGGGGTCAGAGCTTTATGACGTCATATTTGAGGTGGGTCTGACTTTTTGTGATTAAGTGTGACATAGGGGGAGGGTGTTCAAAAAACGTCCAAAATCGCATGACTCCTTTATGGACAGCCCCTAATGATTAGATTCGCCAGGTAAGAAGATCACGCATTTATCAGAGGTTAGATATCCTTTTGAAAAATGTAGTCCTTCTTGATGAAATGTCGGTTGTTATGCTGGAAATTGGTATAAGATGTGTAATTTCGTCTAGGTTTGTCAGAGCTGGATTAATTGGTAGAATTGCATCCTAGTCCCCTTAACGACATTGGCAATCAAGATAAATGAACAACAAACAACAAATTACTGATCAAGAAGCCTCTTCTAATGTCGTCAAGGTTGGCTCCATCAATCCAATGGGCAAATCAGGAAGTTAAGAATTGGAGAATCCATTTCAATATCCTGCAAATGTCGTTTGATGAAGAGAAATAAATGGTTCCAAAGCAAATTAAAATTGGCAAAGTTGTTTACAATTTCAGGAAAATCTTATATAGTAGGGGAAGGTGGGGTAAAATTATACATATACAGTGAGACATGGAGCTTTTTTGTTGTTTAATGTGAAATTGTCTTACTCAACAGATTTAGGATTAAACCTGTTGAGTTCGTGCCCATATGAAGTTGATAGAAGCTAAAATTTCGATTCTCGATTTGCTCATGAATTTTGCTCATGCAATTTGAACTCTGATAAACAAGTAAAAAATGTATTACAATTTATTTGTAGACACTTTGTCTACAATTCTATTTTAAGCATAAAAGCCAGCTGTATAAGATACATATTGTTAGTCAAGCATGTTTGTAGAGAGTGCATATGCTTGACATAATTTTATTAGGTGTAGGGGTTACTGAAAGTTTGACAATCGTCTAATAATTGATGACATAATTAATGGACGACCCCCTTAAGAGGGTTGCATACCAGAACAAGCCTTTTTTATATAAATTATTTTTTTATTTAATTTTGGTAACTGATAGGAACAAATGAAATGTTCGAAGTCTTAGCATAAATATTCTATTATTTGTATGCATTTTTTGTTTATGTATATGGAAATATGTCCATAAAGTTTACCAGACACCTTACAATTATAAACTTTACAGACATATTTCCAAGAAATGGAATATACGTATGCATAAACAAAAAAAATTTAAACAAATTATAGAATATTTATGCTAGGTCCTCGTACATTCCATTTGTTCCTAACAGCTTCCAAAATTAAATTAAAAAAATAACTTAGAAAAAAAAAGCTTATTCTTCAACCATGGTATGCCCATTATTTTGATGGTAAATATGATCTTGTGTTGTGGTTGCTCAGATTAACAGATTTGGTTCTACATTCCAATAAAGCAGATAGACAGAAGTAGGACTGTAACTTACCATCAAGTCATTGAAGATAACCTGGGCTACAGTGACAACCTGATACATGTAGCGACATATTTTACCCATTTACGTTTCTCATTTCCAGTTACACATTTGACGTGACGAAGTCCATGTTTAGTGCCGGGAACATTACGGAGAAGCTGAGGATTGCGGCACTGGATTGCTCCGGACAGGTCGTTGTTGACATGTTTGCTGGTAGGAAATCATTATAATGACATTGCGGTGGCAAATAATGGTTCGATTCCGGGAATCACACTTTCTTGAAATATTGTAGGCATTGGATACTTCACTCTTCCTTACCTGGTTCATGCAAAAGCAAAGCTGGTACACGCCTGTGAATGGAATCCGGATGCTCTGGAAGCCCTTCAACGGAACCTGGAACTGAACCATGTCGGAGACAGATGCATCATACATGCAGGGGATAATAGGAAGGCAAGTTCACCTTCCTGATGATTAAGGCTAAACTAAACACCCCCTTTCCTATGGGTAAATTTCTTGACGAGCCCAGTGCATTTTCTAAATAAAATTCTGGGAGAAAAAAATTGGTAAAAATACTGTGTTCATAGCTCTAGGGCAGCGGTCGGGGAACTTTTTTAACCATTACCCCAAATTATTTTTACGTAAGTCGATATAATACCCCCCCTCCTCCCCATTCTGAAAAGAAAACAATCAATGTAAATTTTAAATAAACATTATTTATTGAATTAATTTACATTTACATATTTATAAAAGTTTCTAAACATACTAATACGTTTATGAAATAGCAATTTAAATATTTGAAAAATTTCCCTATTACCCAAAAAAATTTCATTTTTACCCCATTTGGGGTAATTTACCCCGGTTCCCCGATCGCTGCTCTAGGGCATAGAGACCATGTTTTTTATGAAAATGGCCCTTAAATTTTAAATTTAATAAATAAGAATGAATTTTAAATTTCACGTGCATCTCACGTGGCTAAGTCTTTGACGCCACCTTGTGTCAGCTAAGGCGATTTTCGGAATTTGAATTTTATGACGAGATCAGCAAATTAATTATACCAGTTAAGGTGTGTATTTTAATTTTAAAGCATGACTTATTTATCCAGCTAGGGCACATGCCCAGATCTTCACCTCCGCACAACCAAAATGTGCAACGCACTCCCGTCCCCTGATTGGATCACAGAGGTCAACTGATCGAATCCAACCAATCAGGGGACGGTAGTGCGTTGCACATTTCAGGTTGCGAGAGGTGAAGATCTGGGCAACAGATGCATTTATATTAACGTCTCTTTAATATTAAGCAAGTAATTAATAAATTTTCGAAACACGACGATAAATTGCAGGTAGCTTACACCAGGTGGCAGCAAGACCATGCAAAACACCCGCGAAATTAAAAAAAAAATATTATTTATTAATTTTTAAAATAACCAGACTTTTTCATAAAAAAACATGATCTCTGTGTCCTAGATCTATGAACACAGTATTTTTACCAATTTTTTTTCCCAGAATTTTATTTAGAAAATACCCTGATTTCGCAAAAGAAATTTCCCCATAGGAAAGGGAGTGTTTAATTCAACCGTTCAACCTTAAGGAGATATTTTGCCAGTTAAACACGACTTTCTTTTACCTTAGGTCACCCCTGTTGGAGTTGCTCACCACGTCAACCTAGGCTTGATTCCCAGTTCTGAAGGCAGTTGGGAGGCTGCCTGCTGTGCTTTGGATCCTGTGGCTGGAGGAGTTCTGCACATTCATGGCAATGTAGACTCCAAAGTACAAAATAAAGCCACCGCACAAGATGAGTGCCTTCAAGAGCAGGGCCGGACCTGTCAAGGTCTTATGCCAGCATGGACTCGGTGGGCTGAAGAGGTCCATCAGAAAGTAAGCCAACTGTTTTGCAAAGTTGGCTGTGCAGAAATGAACGTGAAAATTGATCGAATCGTACATGTGAAGAAATATGCACCCCACGTTGATCATCTTGTGGTGGATCTGAACTGTTTCTCCCAAATTGGCCCAATTATAAACCGAATAGTATAAAATTAGACATTAAATACATACGTTTTTTTACAAGTTTTGTTATTGTAAATTCACATTACAAATCCAATTGTGCCGAATTAAGCTATGTGGAGGCACCTAGGCAGTCGAAATCTTGGGACCCTTTCATAAACAACAATTTTATTAAACAAACAAATCAAATTATTGTTTATAACCAAATTCACATATAACATTAAAACAATTAAGGGACAAATCAGCACTTGATGATTGGCTCCAGCAATGTCTACTAATGTGTATTATTCGTTGTCGGAACCGCGGCGCCCTTAAGTTGACTTAGTTGACTATGTGGCCTATTTAATAATCCGGCACTGAAAGCTACAATAAGTTAATGTATCATCGATGCACTTCAATCTCCCGTTAACTTTTACTCTAAATTTTTCCTTCAAAATTCTCTTGAAGATTTGGATTTTTTTTAGTCAAAACAATAATAATAATAAAAAAATATTGCGGACTTAAATAACGCAAAATTTGTATAAATTTATATGCCAGCTTACACCTGCCTGAATATCAATCAGTTTTATGCCATGATTCCCACTGGATGGAAAGCACCACATACTTTTCTGCTTGCTGCTCGCTGCGTGCATGAGCACTTCAATTTTTTTTCTGTCTACATGTGATGCCAGTAGAATAGATAAAATACTGATTGAAAAATGCTGATTTTTTTCAGAAATTGCTTATGAATATAGATTTGTAGAAGAAGAAAGTTGAAGTTAAGACCTCTAATATAAAAAATCACATCATTTAAAACAGAAAATTCCAGCAACAGCTTCAAGCATACGGATTTCAATTATCTCTGTTGTTTCCGTACAGTGGGAATAAGACATAATACTTATTTAACATGCTCTGTTCCAAAAACCATGCTTTTATAGCAAACTGCATAATGATTTGCTTATCTGCCCCACTCAAGGGGTAAATGACTAATCAACGCTATTGACTTCGAATTTGAAATTCGCGGGTAATTTCGCTTTTCAATGACGCTCCAGCTAGCAGTCATGTATGTGAATTTTCAAAAACTCGCGGGGTGCAACAGGCGCGCCATCTGGGGTATTTCTCCAAACGAGTCATTATCGGAATTTTTTCGGCGAAGTGAAATCGGTGAGTATTTCTTCGTCATTTTCTATAATTTTTAGCTCATAACAATCGGAAACGAAAGCTAACGTGTAGCAATATCAATTATAAATGCCACTTACCAAATAAAATCTCAAATTTTTGCTTAATTCTGCCTGAATTGTGTGGCCGGGACCCGTTTGTCGTAACCCTAACCGGCTATTCGAATCTTGATTGTGACGTGATTTGTTTTCTGTTGGAAAAAAGGAACAGGTTTATTGCCTTTTTAGAAGTTTTCTACAATTTTCGTTCGTGTGGCTTTGACGAGGTTATTGGTTGAGAGTGCTCACCTTAAGCCTTAAATTTCGACGAATTTCTATAAGATTTGAATGTTTTTTGCCAACCGTGATATGCAATGAAATTAGGCCTGTCACTAGAAATTGGTAGATTCTCAAAATTTGAAATGGAACTGTACTAAGACACGCAATGTGGGCTTACCTTCTCCCACCTACATCCATTTAAATAGTATGACTAAGTAAGTTGCCTACAGCCTTTTTGCTGCTTGTCAAATAATGCGTTGAAGCACGTGCCATGCCTACAAAAAACTGAGAATAAATTCTTGGCATAAAAAGGTAAGCTTGAAGCAGGGTTTGAGCTTAAATTTAGAATATGCCACTGGAAATTATTATAAGATAAGGTCCATTGACTTGTTTGGCAGCATCCTCTTGAATTAATCGGTTCTTAGTCCGTTCTGAGACTGGGCAATGTAAATATGACACAATATAGGGTAAAACTTTAAAGTGAGGTCATGAACTGTATGACTACAGCATTTGGGAGGAGTGTGCTTAAATCTTTCATGGATATTCCAGCTGCAGGGTTTCCATCAGGCCTACTTCTGTAAAGCTGACAATTTCATCTGCCCAATGCTTATTAAAAGGGGAAGATTAATTTTAAACAGCCCAATTGACATTGGATGTTATTAAAGAAATGTAACCAACAAACAACTTATTCTTATTAATATTGAATAGTATAAGATTTCTGCTTGATTTTTGTTCATAGTTGTAATTTTGCTATATTAAAATTAAATTTAAACTTAATTAAAATTAAGTAACTTATTTCATTTGTAGGCCTACTCATTTATTTATTTTAATGTTGCAGTTTCAAATTGCACACTTTCACACTTTCAACACTTTCAAATTGCTAAGTTAGAAAACACTTGGTTGGATTGAACTGCTTTAGAAAATCTTTGAGACGCACTTGTTGTGAAAGAACTGGCTGTTTACTTGTTTAGAAAGAAAAGCCCAATGTTTGTGTTGTTAGCCCATACCTTTTGCTGTGGGTAGAGCCGACAGACGCAAACTTAAGTTAGTGATTAAGATGGAATCTCAAATATTCATGACTTTAAAGCCTAAAAAAGCACATCACTAGAACATTGGCAGGTGAGGGAATTGTTTCCAAAATCTTTTGTCCGATTTGGGATTTGTTTTGGAAATTTTACTGTGCATCCACAACATGGTGCCAATTTTGTGTCATTCACGCATCAAGTATTTTGTGTCGATTATTGTATACTTTTCTTATATCAAGTAGACTCATGCTCACGACCATATGGTTGATACATAAAGCACATGTGCATTCTACATGCCCGCACTAGCAAATGATCCCAAAATCCAGCTGAAAATTTAGTTAATTCCTACGACATGCAGTTTCAATGCACGTTTTTAGTCCTTGTTATACATCTGGCTGTAAGCTGACTGGATTTGTCCAGCAATTTGATGATTTATGCGGCTGCCTTGGTCACACGGATTTACAATGGTCTTTGTATTAGACTAATAAAGTCTTAGTTAGCTCCCTGCACGGTTAAACAACCTCGATCGACCAACGATTTTGGTTTGCTGCCAACATTCTAAGCTTTTCCTGTATTTTTGAAAGAAACAAAAAATACAGTTTGATGCACTGGAAACTAAAACCAACGAAAGTTGCCTTTTGGAGTTGGGGCCACTTGTACCCTAATAATGTTATTTCCGTTTCAAACTTTTGTTGTATTTTTTTTTAAATTAGCAATTAAAGCTGTATTCGAGATCAATGAACGAATGTATTTTGTAGGAATTCCCTGTACATTATGATGTTATGATCTCTTTATTAAAAAATGATTAATTAGAATAATTATTCCTGAAATCTCTTACACGGGGTAGTCATTATGTTACATGATATTGGTATTGAGTTTCTATCTGCATCCATCTCTGGCTACAGACAATGTGAAAGATAAACTAGCCATTGTATTTGATCTTGGATGCAATTCTGGAAATCTGGTTTTTAAAATTGTCATGTACGATGTTTTATTACATGTAATTGCAGTAGGATGCTTATCATGTTACAGAGTCGTAACTTTTTAAACGTTATTTGATGTATTTATAATTATTTTTGATATGTAGGCTACTTTACAATTTTGTGTATTAATTTATGTACACCAGCTAGGCGAATCAAAGTTTGGTTTCTAGCTAAAATTCAGATACAGTATGTTAGACTGTGATAGTTTCGAACGTTATTTAAGCCAACCTAAAAACGACAAACAAGGATAAAAAATAAGGCTGTTAGCCTACTGATTGCTGTTTTGTCAAGGATTACGCTTGCACATCAGCCCACTTGAGAATCGAATTGTCAACAGTTCACACTACAGGTAAAGGTGTTTGGCAATACGTCTCTGCCCACGTCAAACATGTCGGATTCATTGCTTTTCTGTATAATTTGACAGTTGAGGGGGGCAAGAACTGGCTTCAAATCGACCTGTTTGCCCTATTTAGGAAGCATTTTTATCTTTGACTGTCTGTGCATTTTTTTTATTCTTTTTGTCTAAATTGTTTTAGGAAGCATGGCGGTAAACGTGTACTCCACGAACGTGTGCTCGGAGAATTTGAGCAGACATGACATGCTTTCATGGGTCAACGATTGCCTTCAGTCGAAATACACCAAAATCGAAGACCTGTGCACCGGTAAGTAGGCCTAAATAACCCTTATACATTCATTATTATTGCATGCACGTTTTCAAAAAAATTCGCATTCATTTACATTGAATTTGTCTTTTGGTGTGACTTGTCATGGATAGTTTTAGCTAGTAAATCATTAACTGCTCCTTGGGCCCAGTTGGAATTGTGATGAATTTATGCAAATTAGAATAATTGATTATATTCGAGTTTCAGAAAATTAATTTATGCTCAAATGTTAACTTTATGTAGTCATATTTAAGTTTCACTTAGGAATTTGGTACAGAATCCAGGCTGTACCATGCATTCTTATGTGAATGTTGGAAATCATTACATTATCCAACTCAGTACCCTACATTCACCAAACAGATGTAATGTTGTGGGGTGGGGGGTTCGTATAAATTTTCACTAAAATGCTGCTACGCCAGTGGCGAGTTAAGACATCATTGTTATATTGAACATGCAATGAATTTCAACGTGTTTGTTTATTGTGTATCTTCGATCTTGATAAATTGTGTCGTTTATTAGTCATGCTAAAACCAGTTAAATTTTCACCAAAATCATTTGACACGTGTGATTTTGAATACAATGTTTTTCTTAATTTTAAGTTATGTATATAACAAATGACAATTTCAATATGCAAGTAGGATGTTTGAAGATCAATGATATACATGTAGCATCGTCACATTTTTTTAATATAAATTTATCAGTACCATTTCTTAAATTAAATGCATTTTCATTGGATAACGTTTTTCCTCCTAGGTGCTGCATACTGTCAGTTTATGGACATGCTTTTTCCAAGTTAGTTTTACATTCTAAATTTGACATTTGAGGTTTTGTGCTGGTGTAATTAATTTGTCTTATTTACAGATTCAGTACTTCTTAAAAAAGTGAAGTTTAAGACCAACTTGGAACACGAGTTCATTCAAAATTTTAAGTTATTGCAAGCCGCATTTCGGCGAATGACGGTCGATAAGGTAATCTTGCTTTGACCCATGTGGTTTAAGCTGTTGTCTGTGTGATTGTTTCATAATTTATTTAATAAATTAATGTTAACCAACAGGTAATCCCAGTGGAGCGTTTAGTGAAAGGAAGGTTTCAGGACAATTTCGAATTTCTGCAATGGTTTAAAAAGTTTTTCGACGCAAACTATGATGGGCGCGAGTATAATGCGGTGGAGGCCCGAGGTGGTGAGGATGTTTGCCACGCAGCCCATACACCCCCTGGTGGTTCCACTGCGTCGGTGAATAAAACCCACCCACCGTCACCGGGCATTAGAAAACCCGCCACCAACAATTTCAATAACAAAAATACTGCAATTATTAAGCCAGGTATTTTATATCGCTTTGAAGATAAATAGATCGATAATTGAATCGTCGAAATGTGAATTTCAAACTGTTGCATTCTTGCTTTTAATAATTCAGTTACTTGATCAAATTAGCGTCTAGGCAAGCGGTGAAACCAGCCGGTAATACCAAACCTGTACAATATACAGCTCCGGCTAGTGGTGGTGCTAATAACCTGAAAATAGAAGAGTTGAATGCTCAGGTTAGTTTTTTCCCATCTGAAAACCATAGGCTTTGTCAGAAAAATGACTAATTTGGTTTACTTGTTTCTTTCTCCTCAGATACAAGATTTCAAAATGACAGTCGAAGGGCTTGAAAAGGAACGAGATTTTTACTTCGGGAAGCTGCGCGACATTGAAGTTCTCTGCCAGGAATTTGAGCAAGAAGGAGGGGAGTTTACATCAAAGGTCATGGATGTTCTCTATGCCACGGAGGTAAAATTTTCAACGCTGTGACCTTTGTCTCCAACACATATTTGAAGAAACTAACGTAGCAAATTTTGCCAATTATTTCAGGATGGTTTTGCAGCGCCAGAAGATGGTGAAGAAGGTGAAGATGGTCCCATAATTGCAGGAGTGGGTGACGACGAAGAATACTAGAAGTGAATTATAACGTATGATTTTGTACATCTTTAGCTGCAGGTTAGTGTTTGAGATAAACTTACTCGGGATTCAAGCAAATTGTCTATTGTCGGATTCTTAACATTAGCCTAACCTTTGCACCCCCTATAACGCTACTCTCGTGAAATAAATTTTAACACGCTATATCCATAATAAAGAAGCCCCATCCAACCATAGTTTATTTCTCAGTATATTTTTAATGATTAAATACCTACATATTTTTTTACGTAAAATTATACTACAAAAGGCCTTTCAGTTGCATATGTATAATTTACAATGTAACTGCTGACTACTTTTTATTTTTATTTATAAGTTTTTAAAACCTTTTTCATGTTTATTTTTAAGAGGGTTGCGCCCTAGAAAAAGCCTTTTTTTCCAAATTATTTTTTAATTTAATTTTGGAAACTGATAGGAATAAATGGAATGTACGAGTACCTAGCATACATATTCTATTATTTGTTTAAATTTGTTGTGTATGTATATGTATATTCCGTTTCATGGAAATGTGTCTGTAAATTTTATAATTGTAGAGGATCTGGTAAACTTTACGGACATATTTCCATGAAATGGAATATACAAATACATAAACAAAAAATTTAAATAATAGATTATTTATGCTAGGTCCTCGTACATTCCATTTATTCCTATCAGTTTCCAAAATTAAATAAAAAAATAATTTAGAAAAAAAGGCTTATTCTGGTATGCAACCCTCTTAAAATGAAAACAGATCTTTAGAGCTTAGCACGCCACTTGGAAAAAATAAATAGCTATTGTTGAATGTATCATTCAATTTCTGAATGTTAACCAATTGTGATGCAATCATTTACTGCTTGTACGTTTCTAATAAATTGTTTTATTATTTAGAGGCTGATGCATTTAGCCATTCTGCCACGCCAGGATGAATTGAAGCGGAACTTGTAAACATCTTTAAAATTCTACGCAACTGAAAATAGTTCTTCGCTCGTGTGTGGTTTTTGGACTGTCGAAAATCTCGAATTCTTTCTCGTCCATTATTTTTCATTGTTCTTTTTGTTGCTAAATCGATATAGTTCCAACTAAGAAATGGCATGAGCTGCGTCATCATTTTCTGTGTTGTCCCAAACTTTTCGCCATGCATTATATATCCCCGTAAGGAAAATTCCCACGTTTTACCATCCATGCACCATTGCATGACTCAAACTATGAATGGTGTGGTCAATCCATGAAATTTCCAAATTCTGAAAACACTAAAAAA
This sequence comes from Xestoiulus laeticollis, assembly GCA_034698905.1. Taxonomy (NCBI): domain Eukaryota; kingdom Metazoa; phylum Arthropoda; class Diplopoda; order Julida; family Julidae; genus Xestoiulus; species Xestoiulus laeticollis. The sequence goes on along the minus strand of JAQGCC010001261.1, from coordinate 13,180 downwards.
TTGCTGTAAGCCAGTCGCCAGAATTTAAACTTAGTCGTTACTTAATTTTTAAAAAACCTGGGAGTTTAAAGATTTATTTACTTTGCCCTACCTGTTATGATTGCTTTTCAATAGTCGTTGACGCATTGGTAATTCAATAACAGGTAAACTAATGCGTTATTGATCTTAACCTTAAAATTGGATGCAAAATCTCCAATTGTCGTTTGCAAATAGCTTTGGTAAAAGTTTGAAGATTATTAATTGACAGTTTGCATGTTAGAACTGCATGATACATAACAAGGGAAAATGATACTATTGTAAGGGGGAGGCAGAGATTTATACATCACAAATTTCTGTTAAGTGATACTTTTTACAAATAACAAGAACATAAACATCGTCTTTGATAAATGAATGTCGTTAATGATCCTTAAAACGAGTTCTTAGCTGTTAGATTAATAGGCCAAAATGGAAATTTTTAAACAAGAAAATAAAAATAAGAAAGCCAAGCACACGAGTTTGCACTGATGCGACGAGATGGTTTGCGTTCAATAGAATGATGAATTTGGGCCAAATTTGAAAGGATATCGTTAAGGCATGTTTTTGTGGTGTTTTGATACACATAATGTTAAAGGTTTTACGATTCAGTCACATACTGGATATTGACAGGGTTGTAACTTGACAAATATGGCAGTCATGCAGGCTTTGAGCTTTTTAGCTTTTGATGTCAATTCAAGAAAATTAACAGGCAACTGCAGAACGTTTTAAATTAGTTTAAGTTTCTGGTAGAGTACTTTAAATATTTAATCTTTGAGCGCCATTTGGAAATTAATTTAAGCTCAGTGTTTTGTTTGCACTGACATAGGGGAGAAAAATGTAAACACTGAATGTGCTTTCTAAATCATTACACGCACACCAGTCGGAGAAATCTGTTATCGGAGTGAGGAGTTATAAGTTTGTTAATTTTTTGCTGGCCAAAACTACAAATATGGGATCTGAATCAAATTTGTTTCGTTTGTCTAGGTGATAGGACCTTTGTTACATAGTATTTTTGCTATCTGTTAGGTCGATTTTTGAAATATTCATCCTGAACTTTTTTTTAGTAGAAACAACCATTAAGGTCTGAAATGTTCCACGTAGTACTGTGTACGCTTCTCGTTTGTTTTATGTTCAAACCTCAAAATTTTATTGACATATTCCACCAGAATGACTTGTGATTGATTTTGTCAAAATATTTTAGTTATGATGTCTTGTTCATGTCAAATACTTAAATGGCAATCAAAATTTGTATCGGTTGTAATATTTATTAGAGAGCATGCTAATGCCAGTTATTTTATTCTGCAGACCTGTTGTTTACATACTGTTATTTGGCAAAGCATTTATTGGTAGGTCCTGGAACACTGGCACGCATTTTGCCATAATGGCAAATCCTATTATCCGCTGGTATCTTAATTAACCCATCGTCAAAGCTCCTCATGATGGTTCATAGTGTCACATGCTGCCACATTATCAAGACATGAACTTGTATGATATGATTGTTTCTGCAGACCTCTCTAGCTTTTTTAACATTTAATACGCATTTCTGTGGATTTGTTTGTTACATTTGTGCCTCAAATTTGCTCCATAAAAGGTGTTTTTTTTTTCTTGTTGTGATGACTGTTGTGAGCAATTATTTTGCACAAATACGATGGTGTGGTGTCAGATGATTCTCAGTTCTCGAGATTTACAAGTTCCAGGGTTTATTGTGATTCTAAAGTTTTTGGGTCATCATCTCCCCCAAAAGATGATAGGGGAGTGGCAAACCTATGTCAAAAGAAATAAAAGTACTATTGCAGTTTCAAAGCTAGCATTTTAGCATGTGGCCCTATTAATAAATAATTTAGGGAATGAATCTGTGCTCAAAACCAGTATGGTGAAATGTGTGGGGTCATCGATACCAGTATTAATTATCACATATTTTTAAGACGCACATTGAAGTGTTCAAAAACAATTTCAGAACTAATTAAAGCTGAGAAATTAGTTGCAATTCAAATAATTTACCTAAATTGTAACTAAATTTTTATTAAGCAGATCTCATTGATTAATTTAATATTTTTCCTAATCGAAAAGATGAATTTCCAAACTATAAAAATAGTTTTTGAATTGGCGGTGTTATAATAATGGTGTTACTAAGTGTGTACTTATTGAATAAGCAATAATAGAATAATAAGTTTTCTGAATTTTAAATTTAGAATCTGTAAATTTTAAATTGCTCGCGATATCATCCATGAACATATAAATTAAACAATTAAGTCAGAAAGATCGACTTAATTTTGAAATTTATATTTTATGGAGAAAATACCGAAGATGTGTTAATTAATGGACATAAATTTACGTGAATAATATGATATTTATAATAACTATTTTGAATTTCTTGCTGAAATTAAATGACGGTTATATGTGTATATATAAAATTTAAAAGCCACATTATTGGAGCTTTTGGATTTCTGGTTGTTCCAATATATGGTTAAATAGGACGAGCTTTGAATAAAGTACACATGTATGTCGTTTTTCCAAGAAGGAAATTTTAAATCTGCGAACTATTTTTTAAATACTTCCACAGATGATAAAAGAAAACGAGATTTCCCTGACGTCGTTTATCCGAACAAACGAGCATTTCAAGGTATTTAATTAATATATGTCTCTATATATGTGTTTATTGTGTTTTGCAGCAAGTATGAATAAAACATTGAATGAAAATGTCGAATATTATGTCTATAAATCGCCCTTTTTCGACACAGCAACGAAATGATGAAGTTAATTTGGAAAACCGATGAACGCGAATGAGGGAAGAAATTTAACGGATAAACGGTCATAAGCAAGCGCAAAGGATCATGGGATAGAATAACGAATTCAAGTATGGCGAAACCAAGTTCGTATTTTTAAGGTAAAGTTTGTTTTCATTTTTATTAAAAATTAAGCATTGAGGTGAGATAAATGCGTGAAAATAGCTCGAGGAACAAAAATAGGTTTTTTTCTACCTTTCGGTGCGGACGTTTTGGTAAGGTAACCTTTTCCAAGCTCTATTTTGTCACTTTACGATTGCCTATCTATACCAGTGGTTTAGCATCGAAAATTTGATAGTCTTACGGAATTGTTTGAAAAATTAAAAATAAAATTTATGAGAGAAATTCAGAAGGAAGGTGCTACGAATACAGCTCGAAATTAATGTTTTCCGACGTTCTACCATAATTTGGGGATGTTCGAGTATTTTTATTTAATAGAAAAGTAGAAAAATACCCAAGCAATGTATTTTTCCCATTGAACCCATCGTTATTAATGTAATGTGGATTCGTTTATTAAAGGGGAAATAACGAAGTCATGATAAAAAATTAGATGGGGATGATGAAAATGTCATCATCGCATCTTATTTATCTTGTTTCTAGTTATGCATATTTTTAAATAATTCGATATCTATGGACTTTTTTCAAGTTTTCACTGTCACCGCGAGTATTTTGTAGCCCTATAGCCTCCATAGCATGCGTGTGACGTTTTTTTCACCATTTTATTCTTTGGTTTCGAAGGTTACCAACTTAATTTTTGCGTTTTAATTATAGAAACGTAGAAAGGGCTAAATTACGTAGTGTTGTTAAACAGAATTGATATTTGTCTAGCTCAGGCAAAAAATTGGGTCCGGAAACAGGTATATTTACTATGAAATTAATTTTTTTACACAATCTCGATCTTAGGCCTATGCCTATTTTTAAATGGCGCGCAAACATGGAGGCTGTTTTCTTTCAAACACATGTTTTTTCGATATTTCTTTGCATTGTCTCATTCATAAGGCTAATTAAAAAATCGTGAATTATAAAAATGCAATGGTTGTATCTTTAAAACAAATGTGTACTTTATTATGTGAAATTTTTTATGTCGAGGTATTTTTAGGGTGGGTGGTATGGTAATATACATGTATACAGTACCCCCACCTTTTTAATTTCTTTTGTTTTTTTAGTGTTTTGCACAGAAAAATATTTTTATTTGCTTAGAAATAGGAAAAATATTAAAATTGCAAAATACATCACCCAATAATTTTTTTTAAATGTTGTCGAAATATATAAGCTTATATATAGTAATATGTTAATTCTGAAATTAAATATGTTTTTAAAATTTTATAACACATACAGCACTGTTTAACCATTCTTTATTTTATTCCATTAATAATTGGTGACCCAAACCCAAGTAATTATCATGGAGGTAACATTAATAATTGCTTGATTGATTGTGTTAATTAAAATTGAGTTGAGCAATATACGAGATAAACTTTTAGCAACCCAGATTTATTATTGTTTTGTACAAACAATGTTGTTCCATTACATTCTATAAAGAAATTCAACCACTTGAGGATCATTGCAATTTGCTATAATAAATACATATAAAGGTAGATATTCGGGGACGAATTACTGTGGCAGGGATTCGTCCATGATATAGTTTTGAAGTGGCTATATGGGTCTAGACTTGCTGAATTTAACTTGCCGTGGTTCTGACAACACTAGCTACTGTATGTGATAATTAGCCTATTGTGCTAAATATTGTTTATTCGTTCAAGTATATAAATTTGTAGTAAATTTGCAAATGCATGGGACATGAAATTGTTTTAAAAGCTTTTCAAATCAAGTTTATTGGTGAAATTGTCATTTTAATTTCAAATGCAAGTGTTAAGTTTCAATATAATGTATGATATTGTTTTGTTAGTTCTAGTTTGTCGTCAAATGATACATTTTATTTTATTTTCCCTTGAACCTTAAATGTACATGTAGGCCTACTAGTTGTTATATTAATTAGTAGGCCTACGTGTCATATCTTAGGCAATGCAATTTTTTTATCAAAATGGTCTTCAGTAGGCTATAGAATGTAGCCTATAACTTATAAAGTCAAATTTATTTTCAAAACTATATGATGCTAACAATAGAATGATAGACATGAAGGTTATTAAAATATTAAATGCATTTATTCTTGCAAATTCAAAATTAACCTAGTGTGCATATATTTTTTTTCATGGAATTACTATCAACATGTTTCAATGAATAACTCATTAGGCCCTATAGTTGCTTGAGTAGCAGCCGATGTAGCAGTATTTTTAAGCTAGGAAAAATATGCCTGTGATATGAAACGAGATTGCCTTTTTATGAATATTCAGAAATTTAGCTGTTTTGCTTCAAGAATGAATTTTATAAACTGTTGGTAATATTGAAGATGTCATTACATTCTTATAAAAGTTCAGAAATACAGAGTTCTTCATTTAATTTCTGCTATATGCCAACTTAACTTGAATTAGTAATAAGTAAATTAGTTTTGAAATATAAATTCATTTCCTATATATCTGTAATGTATATATCCTTTACACAAGCTAGAAAACGATTTGTTACTAGCAAACAAATGTAATTGTAGGCTAGTAGTTATTGCTTGGTAGTAGAATACCAGCAATTAAGCTACTTCATATAAGAAGTTACCAATTAGGTATTTTTATTAGCATTTCTAATGTTATTGTCTAGACAAAAATAGTCATGCAAAGTTGGAAGTGTCATTAAAATATAATTCAAATTATAAATTAAATGAAAAACATTACTTTGAGGCTCAACCATTCGCTTGAAATATTAAGACCACATCAAACAAAATGCCAGCCTCTGAAATATAATCCATATTGTATATTGCTTATATATTGTATATTGTATATTGCATACAAGCAATAACATGTTAGAGAGAGACATAAATTGCTTTAAAAAGAATTTTAATCTAGCTATGTATGCGCGCGCTACATTATAATTGTTCAATTTAGTTTTCACTAGTTCTTATTGCAGTTGTATTATATTCCTCTCATATATATATAGCCTATATATAGCTGCTATGATAGCAAAATTAGGCTAAATTATTCCAGTTTCACATAGACAAAGATTTAATTATCGTAGATATAAGGCTGCATGTAATAAGTGATTTTATTATATCAAGTAAACCCTAAACCTGATATATGTATTATTGAAATAATGTTTAACGGAGGCATTTCTATTTTATTTATTTAGTACTTAAATGGTTCCTATTGGATTCATGCCTCTCACTTCTTCAATGTCAGTCATTCCTATAACCACAACGGCAACGCCGGTTACACAAGGCAAAAGCTTGATTACGGCCAAAATCACTTCGGTGATGCCCATTACCACAATAAGTTCGGATGGGATAACGAAACAAGCTGTCACCGTAACCACCACTAGGACGTTGCCAAATCTTACTTTAGTAAATGGTGAGTATAAGTCAATTATGAATTTGATAGATCAGGATGTTGACTATGTGTTGATTATTAATCAGTTGTATAATTATGGTTCTAGGTTCCAGTAATTTTACCTCCCTTATTGTTACACCTTCCACGACTGCACCTGTTGCATCTAATGCGCTCATAGTACCCCATATTACCATTGCTGCGACTGGACCATTGATATCATCCTCAATGGTAACAGCCAATAAGAGTGAGGTAGGTTCATTAGGTGATAAATGCGTACCCCATGTGTATACGAGTATCGCATTCGCTGTTTTTGTTGTTGTTCGGTTTGAAATCTACGAAATTGACTTGCATTTCTGCGCATCTAGGTTATTAACTCTGGCAACCCGGCATCACTTATTACTATTTCATCGCTGAAGCCATGCAAACCGGCAGTCACGCATATGAAATCTATTATCGAACCTGCCAAGCCTTTTCCAGTACCTGAAAAAAAAGTGGTAGCAGTGACAAATAGCGGAGGAATTTCAGAATCCAAAGTAACAATCAGTGCACCGCCTAGAGGCAATGCCGCAACTATTGTCGATGCTAAAAAAATTGAAGCTATATCAGATGTTGACAAATTAAAAAAAAAAGAAACAGTACCTTCCACTCCAACGGGTACTGATTTTGATCCAGTGAAAGATCTCGATTGGAAAGATGGAATTGCTGCTCTTCCTGGAAGCAATTTTAAGGTTAGTTTATTTCTATACATTCTATTGCTTGAGAATAACTTTGAGCAAATATCAGGTTCATTTAACTTTTTTATTTGCTTATTGTTGACCTGATATTGATACAGTACTGAAAAAATGATGCGAAAAATGTGGATTGCTGTACAAAAAATATGAAATTTGGCTAAAGTTCATTTGTTATAATACACAAATAACCGTACAGTATGTTTCATATATAACCTCTACAAATTAGTACAAAATTATTTTAAAAAATAGACTTATTTGAACACTTTGGTTAACTGAAACGACAACTGAATATAAAAAGATGAACAGATATGATAAAAATGCTCAAATGTTTATTTCGACAATTGAATTCTTCAAATATTTTTTCTCCATAAAAGTACGCTTGATTTCTATTCTAATGCCAAGCGTCTTAATTTCCTTATTTTTATTTTTAAACATGGACTGAATAACTTACAAATATACTTTTCTATGTCGTGATATTTTGGTTAACGTAATAATCTTTTACAGTTTCGTCTTAATGAATTTGGGGTTATGGAATTTGTGAGCGACCAGGACGCAACTGCCGAAAAAGCAACTACTTTGACTATTGACACAAAGGAAACTGTTAAAGAGGAGGCTGGCTCATCAAAACCACAACAAACTAAGTCGGCACGAAACAGGAAACAACTGCTTTGCCATCGTGATGAAAGTCTCTGGAAAAATGAGATAGAATGCATGGAAGCCTTCACAAATGCAAATGCAGATGAAGATGTGAACGAAGGTTTGTTTGTTGTTTCCTTAGTAATCCTAAACCCATTCGAAACTAATTCATTTAGCCCAACAAACTGCATAAAATACAACTTATTCCACAATATAAACAACCCATGCCAGCCTTATGCCCACAATGAAATAAAATTACAAATACATTTTTGGCTTACCTGCCAAATTTGTTTTTCACTAAGTGAAATGATATGTCCGCCGGAGGAATGTTTTTCGTATAAAACTTTACAGTCCATTAAAGTATGCTAGAAATTCATCATTAATGACCAAATTTTCTAAAATATCGCCAATAGCATGGCATTCTGTAGTAGTACGTGTATAAATACATGTATAAAGGTAGTCAAATTATGCTAAGAATTGATCATTCCGACAAAACCTTTTCAAAAATTTAGAAAAAATGTTGAGAATGCAATTGTTTAATTAAGAAAATTTATAATTTACTGTAACATAATTTTTGCCAATGTTTGATCATACTGTTTTACCGTGTGTTGTGCAGAACCTGCTCCAAGTGATAAAGAAACCAATGATGATGATCCTTCGACCATGGGAAATGCATACGACGTTCTCCGGTGTCTGCAATGCCGTCAATATGGTCTTGCACTTGCCTTCGTCAAATCTGGTCGCTTCTGCTCTCCAGCTTGTGCCACTGATTTCAGCAAAAGCAAGCACCTTGTAGCAAAGCTTACTAAAGAGCCTAAAGTCGAACCAGTTGAGCAAAAGAAGAAAATAATAATTCCAGAAAGCAGTAGTGCGGAAAATTCCAATGAAGTAGGTTTTAGTCATCGATTTAGTGTGTTTCACATCCAACTTCCAAATAACTTCAATTGTGTTCCTTATAGGCAAAGAAACCAGGCAAACCTAGAGGTAGACCACTGGGTGCAACTAAAGGTAAATTCAGATAGCTTAATCGATTATAAATTGAATACTTCAAAATTAAACGTTCTGACACATATTTTTTTTATTCTATTTTAGGCTTGAAAAAGCAGCCAAAAGGATTTTGTTGGCAGTCATATTTAGAAGAAATCAAAGGCGTTTCGGCACCAGCAAAGTTATTTAAAGATGCAAGTTATCTTTTTCATTATTTAAGGGAAAATAGCTAGTTCAGCTGTTCATCAGGGTATCTTTCTTTGAGGACAAACATGTTCACAAGATTGGAGGTTAAATTTCCACACAATAATATTAATGGTCTGAAGTGAATTATTTCATTTGCATGTATTATGCAATCATTTGCATGTGAGAAATAACCGATGTTTTACGCACAATAATATTTTAATTGAGGACCACAAAATGTGAGCTAATAATTGTTAATATCCGTTTAAAAGAACAAGAATTATATGTTAAGGCATTATATGAGGCTAAAAATATTTACATTCGTTGCTACTTTCATCAGGCATTCCCTTGTTACAAAAATGGCTTTCGGGTTGGCATGAAGCTGGAAGGAATTGATCCAGGCCACCCCTCTATGTTTTGTGTGCTGACCGTGTCGGAAGTGTGCGGTTTCAGGCTGAAACTGCACTTTGATGGCTATTCCGAATCATTCGACTTCTGGTTAAATGCTGACTCAATCGATATTCTTCCTGTTGGATGGTGCGAGAAAATGGGGCACAGGCTACACCCACCAAAAGGTAATTATATGTTGGATTGAATCAAATAAATCAGCTGTTTTGATTTGGAAAGTGACTCGTTTATTGGTAACAATATTTGGCTTTTTTCAGGTTTCACCACGCAAAATTTCAGTTGGGCCAGCTATCTTAAGTTATGCAAGGCGCAAGCTGCACCCAAGCATTTGTTCACAAATAAAAATTACAATGTAAGTATTTATTATGATTATGAGTTTTGCTTTGTCAGAGAAAAATGCTAACTATTGTTTTGATTCTGCAGGCTGTTTCACCACATGGCTTTAGGGTAGGAATGAAGCTGGAGGCTGTGGACAAGAAAAATAGCTCATTGGTTTGTGTGGCCACCGTAACTGACGTGATGGACAACCGGTTTTTGGTCCATTTCGATGGCTGGGATGATATTTACGATTACTGGGCAGATCCCACATCACCCTATATTCATCCTGTGGGATGGTGTGAAGAAAACGGGCATGTGCTAACACCACCAAATAGTAAGTTTTAATATATACGCGGAGATTTTTTTTCTATTGTTTTCTGGGGTTTTTATTTGTGAGAAAAACCCGGGGTCAACCAAAACTCTTGATACATACCCGGAGCAACAAAAATTCCTGAGACATACTCCGGGCAACCAAAATTCCTGAGACATACCCAAGGGTCAACCAAAATGAAACGAACCAAGGGGAAAAATTTCCCGGGGTGATAGGTCAATGTTCCTTTCGGGTGTAAATTCCTGCTGAGGTTTGTATTTTCAGATATCAACCTCACCCCATGCGATATATATATATATATATATATGTATATATATCGCATGGGGTATATATATATATACACATAAATGCATATATATACATAAATGTTGCACTGCTTTTGTATTTTCTAAAAAGTAAGATGTAAAAATTCCAAATGATCGTTTAAATCCTAATACATTGTACTTTAAATTATTCGTAGATTATAAGAACCCCACACATTTCACTTGGGAAGCTTATCTATCAGTCACAAAATCCCAGGCTGCTCCTGCACGAGCATTTAAAGTGGTAAGATTAATTTATATTTGCCTTCTCTCTCTCCCTTTGATAAAATGGCATACTGACTTTTTAAATTCTTCAACAGCGACCAGCAAGCGGCTTCAAAGTTGGAATGGCACTGGAAGCGGTGGACCGCCGAAATCCATCGCTTATTCGTGTTGCCTCAATTGTGGAAACCGCCAACCATGAAATCAAAATAAATTTCACCAACTGGGATGAAGCATACGATTATTGGATCGATGATGATTCCCCTGATATCCACCCTGCTGGATGGTGCGGTAAAACGGGACACCCTCTTCAACCACCTCCCAGTAAGTAATTAAAAAACTTAATTGAACTTTTATTTTAAAAATATTTTAGAAATTGTGTCTATTTTATCTCGTATAAACACTCTTAATAAACATTGTAAAGCAAAGCCTGTGAATAGCACAAACCACTGGGACCAAACCAAAAGTTGTGCTATTCGTAGCGACAGCTAGTGCTATTTGCAGGTTCAGCTAAAGTGATGACCATACACACCCACTGGTACATGTACATGTACTGAACATGTTTAGCATTTAAATTATGCAATGAATCTCTGGATATTTGTTTTATAATACAGAAACATTGATTTAAATATGGTTGTCAATGTACATGTACTAAATATTAAAAGTGGAGATTTTTATGCAAATTAGCTAACAATGTTTCGTGTAAAAAAATCGCTATTTAGTACATTCAACTATATGTGTTTTATTTTCACAGCATTCGAGGATTTACTGAACCCTGTTGTAAGCGGTTGTCCGACACCTGGTTGCAAGGGCTTAGGCCACATTAAAGGCCCTAAATATACAAGCCACCATAGGTATGTTTGATAAATAAATGATAAAAATTGGAAAACGGTGATTTCTGATATGAATTACTTTTTAAAGCGCATTTGGATGCCCTTACTCTGAAATGAATGCTAGTAAAGAAGCTGCCCTTCCTGACCGAATGCATGGCACCAAGGATCTTGTCAGCACAGAAGTTAAAAAAGTAGTGGTGGAAGTGCCACAAGTTGACTTCAAGTGAGTTTATCATTTGTTTTACCCCATCTAAAACTCTAAAAAGCATTTTAAACTCCTCGAGATATGAATCAATTGAGAAATTGCATAAAAAAAGCAGTTCAGACTTTTGAACACGATAAATGAAAACTTATTTTTGTATAGTCTTCAACAACGAATAATATAAAATAAAGAAAATCTGAATTAAAATTATCCCAGTGTTACAGTTCATTGAAATGGCAATGACTTGAGTGATTTAATATTTGAATTTCTGAATTCTTTAGAACTTGGAAGTTCATGAAGATGGAATCTGAAAAAACTGAGAACCCAGCAAAGATAAAAAAGTGAGTGTAGTATCTTTATTGCTTCATATCTTTACGGACATATTTCCATGAAGCGTAATATACATATATTTAAACAAATATTAGAATATTTATGCTAGGTCCTCGTACATTTCATTTGATCATATCAGTTTCCAAAATTAAATTAAAAAATAATTTAGAAAAAAGAGGCTTATTCTGGTACGCAACCCTCTAAACAATGATCTGTGGGCTTTCATTCTTAAAACAACCTTATTACTATTGCTAGAAAATGTCCTACACCTGGCTGCAATGGCGTGGGGCACATAACTGGCAAATTCACGCAGCATCGCAAAGCATCCGGATGTCCTCATCTGGAGAAAAATAAGATGAAAGCGATGCTCGGCGATGGATCCATGCCCGACCTTCTCCAATCCAGCAGCAGAGGACGTAGAAAGTGAGTGGCATCTCGGCATGATTTCCACTCATTCACTACATCCCTACTTTTGCAAAATCGTTTAATATCTGTTTGTTCGCGAACCCTAGAATGCGGCTATCTAGCGAAGATCAGCCACCACCAATAAAGGAGATGCGAATGTGCAGCGATTCTTCGGACAGCTGTAGCTCTTATATGGAATCTTCGGCCAAGTGCTCGCCATCTGAGAGCCCATCATTGAAACGCGAGCTATCCTTGAGAAATGTCAATTCCGACCTCTTTACGAACGTGCATCAATCTATCTTCCTCCCTCCGTCAAGTTTTAGTCAGAATACTGTCGTGGATGTGACTTTAAGCCGGCACTACCAATCAAAACTACTTCCTTGTATACAACAACATCGTGGACAGAATGTGCATCATTGGAACGCAGAGAAGGTTGCCGAATTTGTATATTCCTTACCTGGATGCCAGGAAGTAGCCAACGTTTTCGTCGAGGAGGTACGCTTGTTTTTTCATGGTATTTTAGAACCTTTTTTGAAAAGAACTAATGCTTTCCATTTTGTCGATTGGGGATAATAGGATGTAATTTGTTTGGCCAATGCTGGCTTTTTTAGGGTTAACCTGCTTTATAACACTAGGTTAATTCACCCTTGCATTGCACAAGCGTGGGTTAGGGGAAAATGGAGCAAAAGATTAACCCCGGGAGTAGGCCGGGTTAACCTCGGGTTAATATTCTTGAATTAGATGGCGGCCATTTTGTTTTCTGCATGTTGGCACGTGGGTTCTATAACCCTGGGTTGTTTTAAGGCTGAACTGCACACCCCCATTCCTATGGGGAAATTTTGATACATACTTTTAAAAAAACTACTAGTTATAATACAAAAGTAAAAATTGATAAAAATGCAGTATTTTTGTAGCTCCTACTTAATCAAAATTTCATAATTTTCCCATTTATAGAGAATTTTTAAAAAATTAAAAACTAAAATAATTGTGGTGGCACGTGCAGTTGCATGTGCGGTAATTCTTGTACTGGCATATGTGTGAAAGGCACATGCAACTGCACGTG